>OX424566.1:8448976-8640976 GCA_949152475.1 Terebella lapidaria
ACGGGTTGCTTCTTTGGTCCACATTCGGCGGGGAACCTGCATAAAGTGTCAAAATTATGTTATGTATACTTCCATGGTAACCGACAATAAACAAGGATCAATGGTGAATACACATACAGCCAGAGTACAGAGTAGACATCTATGTTTACACAATAATTAATTAGTTGTTGGGGACAACAAGTGAGCAAATAGTTAGGCCTATTCCATAGCCAGCGTGGTGATGATATTATATACATGTATCAATGAGAATAGCATTCAAATTACCAATGAATAACAACAAAATAGACCTATATAATGTAATTATATACGAAGAACATGTAATTTGTTTAACTATGTTTTGGGTTTCGTCGCCCATTGTATCTGGATCAGATCCACCGTACAATGTCCGACGGCCCGCGGCCCGTCATATGAGAGAAATATTGCTCGCTACTAATGTCTATACATGTAGACCAATACACGGTGGCTGGGCGTTAAGCCTACACTTGATATGCGTTATTCAGGGGAAGCCATGTACATTACGATAAATAATAATAATAACCGGTTCTTATATGCCTATGTGCTTTCTCAACTTGACACATATTATCAAAACGCTTCACAATTTGGAATTTAGTCCTCTGATAGTGGTCACTGCCAGGATACATGTCGTTCTCAGCCGCTTTTTTTTTACATCTCTTTACAACATTTTCTAGAGATGGGACCGCCATTTTACGTGATATCCGATTCACGGGCACACTGCCAGGTGTGAGGGCAGTGAGAAAATCCCCTACAATCACCGCACATGCGGCCCGAGGCGGGATTGAACCCGCGCCGGCGATAGCTCTTGGTTTATATTGAGCGACTAAGCGTTCGCACGTAACCATTCGGCCATCTCGCCCTCACATTATTAAATAACAATAATCAGATTTATTTAACGACGGTGCATAACGATATGCCCGCCTGTCTTTGAATTTGGAAATCACATTTGATGGAGAAACTTTTGCATTGCCAGGATGAAAACTCCACCTACTATGTGCCGGTGACGGGGTTCGACCCCACGTCACTTACCGCCTCTGTGATACGTTGCTTCAAGAACCACCAGTCCCATCCACACGTCCACAGAGGCGGTTCACACGGCCACAGGCGGATAATGACGAGTTCGCGTTTTCATAAGATAATAGGCGGCAGCAGGCAATACGAACAATGTCAAAAATTTTGCCGTTTGAAATGCCGGATATAGGTTGGCACGAATATTAGGCCTACATACCGGTATACTCGTTATTGTTGCTGTGATAAGACCTACTTTAAATTGAGATAAAATAAATAAGTCAATCTGGCGAAACCTTCGGTTGCAAGACACTGAATATCTGTCAATATTCAGTACTTTGACAGCTATTCTCATCAATTTTGTGTTTGACAAATGGCACGTTTAATCGTCACTATATATAAATAGAATGTGAGGTAGCCTATATGATATAAAGGCTACTCTTCATATAGGCCTACATACTTTTATCTGCTTTCAAAATATTTCAAAGGCCTATTGCTCGCAAGTGGTGCAAATCTAGAATAAGTGTATTTAATTTGTTTATTCGCTATAATTTTACGTAAATAAACCTAATTCAGGCCTAATTCACGTGACGTTTGATCACTGCAGTTGTTCTGGAAACAACATTTTAGGTACGCGTGTGATACAACTATCCCGAGACTGCGACAACCCCGGGACTCTCGATGCGACTACTAGTATGTCGGGAACGGCGGCTATCTCAGGAAAAGTAAACCCCCTCATGCGACTGAGTCGGGAATGTGACTATCCCGTGAATCGTGAAATATGATACCGAAAAGATGTTGTGAATTGTTCATTCATTGACAGAACTAATATGCAGTTGTAACGTTAGTATTGATAAAATATTTTAGGAATACATAAAATAAAAACACAAATATAACCACTCATTCATTCAAAGAGCAAATGCTTATGAAATGCCATCGATATGAAAGAATAATGTATACTCTGATTTTTCTAACTCGTTTACACCGTTTTTTGCTGATATTTTTGCGATGCTAAATCGTATCGTGTTATAACTTGGCATAGCTCACCTTGGGACCAAACGGCAATTTTCTGAAAACTTTCAGTCTTCTACTCGTGAAACTGATAAAGTTAGTAATCTACTGCAATGATAAATTCCTCCTGAAAACTTTTCGTCTGCATGTCAACAGACATTGTTTATTTTTAGCGCGTGACGGAACAGTCTATTCGGTTGATTCACGCAGGGAGCGCGGGTTAGGAATGGGACCGTCCCAGCCTGTAATTGGTTCATAATACTGCAGCGCACGCCCCCATAGTACCTGACTTGAACCTGTCCACTTGAATCCGTAATGGCCCGAAATACCGCCGGTTCTCGTTTACCCGCCGGCCTCGTTTAAGCGCCGGGGATAAGTCTTTAAAAGCATTAATAAGCGCCGGTCTCGAATTAGCGCCGGTTCAAATAACCGCCGGGTGTAAGTCTATGTACCGGTGCACGTAGCACACAAGAGTCCCACGGTGATTGCAATTGATTACACATGTGTGGAACAACACAACTGACACTTACTTACCGATATGAGATTTTGATTATGACAATAGAACACCTGCTAACCAATTAGGTGATGCAATTGAGCAGCTGCATGTATATATAATTGTACTGACTAACTTAATGATATTCATTCCCCAAGACCCAACATTACATTACATTTATATCAGCATAATATAAATAACCATTACCATATATCTTTATTGGTTGCATGTATTGCGGCGCCATGCGACATCTACTACGCACATAACGTATGTAGTAGGTCCGTGTATGAACTGGTCATGAAACACACCGATATAATAAATCCAAACTCTCTGAAAAACTGACTGATTTACAGAGTATCGACGGCAGGTACCAGCACCGGTAGATTTTCTATTGAATTTGCAAGCTTCATCACGATGTATTTTACTATAATTTATAAGTTTATCTACCGTGTATCTGCTGTTCATAGCCATTGGATTAACACCATCCTCGATGCGACCGCCCGTCATTATGCCCTCAACTCCCATTCCCCCCTTCCAGCCATGCACTGCGCGCTGGATATCACTAAATACAGTGAAGAAAATCGGTGCGTTCACGCGCACAAACTTCAAAATATATCGTTTTTGCTCATTGTATTATTAAGCGCCGGTCTCGTTTACCCGCCGGTCTCGTATTAGCGCCGGGGCTGAAACATGTATTATCATATGCCAGAATGACAGTCGATGCGAATAGCGTAGTTAATGCTATTATACAGTAATTTAAATTACTGTCAACAAACTTAGACCTGAAAATATACCATTTCTATGTATTTTGTTTTTCAATAGCTGTGCCTATTCTTCCAATAACAAACTTCTGCCCGGCGGGCTGTAAATTCCACACTTGCCCGGGCAGCTCCCAGTTCAAGAAAACGTCATTTTTTCGAAGGGTAAACAAAAGCACATGGTCGCTCTCCTGGCCCGATTCCGTTATGTTTGACGTTTTTGCCACCAATTTACGTTTTACGCTGATGCTCTTGGAACTCTGAAATGGCCTGTGAATCGGAAAAATGTGTGAATAAAAGCTGTATTTCTTGCTTATTTCTTTCTAATTGGATATGATTCGGTCATTTGAAACATACTAAAATGTCCCCGACATCCACTGGCATATGATAAACGGGTTATTGCACAATATGGGGTTTCATGCCCTCGGGCCAAGTCTTCAAGAAGCCCTCCGCTTCGCGTCGGGCTTCTCAAAGACTTGGCCCTCGGGCATAAAACCCCATATTGTGCAATAACCCTATAAAGCACTATTAAGCGCCGGGGCGGTATTTCGGGCCATTACGGTACGTAATGAGCTAGGCAATATGGCAGCGCCCTACAGCAGTGAAAATCCTCGCTTAAATTGAACTTTTGTGTTTTGAAAGAAACATGTAGCGTTTCGGAAGCCAGGTTTGTGAAAATCTATTGCCGTTTCCATCATAGACATGTAATATTCAGTTAAATAGTTCGCCTGAGGTAATTTGACTGAAACAAAGGCAAAAAACGGTGTAAACGAGTTAGAAAAATCAGAGTATACATATTATAAAGGATACACTGAAGAGCGCAAAATATAGTGAACTTGATATAAGGCCAAAAAAAATTATTATGGTTCTGGTTATTGGGGTCCCCGAAAAGTGATGCCACGACGCGATTTTTTTTTCTTTTTGTTTTTGCTAAAATTGGCGGCCGATGACTGATCCGGTCAAATATGGCCCATTTGGCCAACCATTTTCCCCTAAAATTGACTGTCAATAAGTGACCCGGTTGAATTTGCCCTGTTTGGCCAGCCATACACCAAGTTTTGCAATGTCAAAGACAAAAATCGGTGTACGGGTGTCAATTTACAAAAAAAGAAAAGAAATTCACCTCTCAAAAAGTGATGCGCGCGATTTATTTTTGGTTTAAAAAAAAAAAAAACGAGTGATGCGCAGGGTTAAAACTGATGCGCACGCATAACCAGAACCATATATAACCGTATGTAGGATTTTCTGCAATTCTCTGAATTTTGCCCATCAAACTGAGGAAGTAAGCCAGTCTTCAGTCTTCAATGATGCTATTCACAGAATTTCCCGCCGCTGGCCAGCCGAGTCAGGTGAGTGTCACGGAAATATTTTGGTCTGCATGTCAACAGAGATTGTTTATGTTCGGCGCGTGATGGATGAGTCCACTGGGAAGATCTGCGTAGGGAACGTGGGTAGGAATTTGTACTGCCTCCAATTTAAATAGTCCGTAAAACTATAGGCTATTGCAGCGTACATGTTGTCTCCTAGCAACACGATCTCCTAATAGTATCTTATTTGAACTTGTCCTGCTCTTGAACAATGGCAATGACAGCCTGCGCCACTTCACCCCCCCCCCCCCACACACACAGACCACAATACCGTCTAGGCCAGTGAAAGGAGGCCTTCCGTACGTCTGGCTTTGTTACTGTGAACTAGACTCTCCGGTCGCCGACGACCACGTGGGTATCCTCCCAGACCATCACAACTCTATAGATACATGTAGGCCTAACTACTAGTTACTCCTGTTGCCCAAAATCCATACACTACTGGTCAGACTTAATCTGGTCAGGTCAATCTCGGTAATCAGAAATCGTGGCCCCATGTGAGGGAAAAATAAAAAGTGTGTTATGATTTATGCGAATAGGTCTATAATAAAAAAATATATATATTTATTATATATACCTGCATAAGTGAATCATAATCATGTTCATGTCAACTAATAGTTTGCATACTTTTTGAAGCATTCGCTTCAATGTCCATGGCGCTAATTAGTGTCAGCTTGGAGAATTTATGGAGCATTTGAGACGAAATTCAAGTATCGTTTGTGACAGTGAATTTAATGAAGGAACATATGCCATTACTAATTTTATGGAAATATTACTTTGCTTCGCGGGATCAGGTCTGAGCACGTGTCATTTTGTTTCTATATTTATTCATTAGGTTCGTCACTAAAATTGTCCTTTGTTCACGAGAATCCAGTCATGGAAGATGACACTGACAATCAAACTGTACCTGTGGATCAACTCTCTGGTTATCACGTGTGACACACACATAGCTGGTGCGGTGTTGATTAGGTATATATTAATGTGTCAAATAACATAATATCGAGATCACCCATAAATAAAGACAAACAGATCTATAATATAAGCTAATTATTAGGCCCTCAACAACGAACAACAACTTCTTTTCACTCCAATACCGGGCCAACGATCTGTCGCGCTTTGTATCTGCATGAGATTACTAGTAAGGGCATTCACAAAATCGAAAGCCCCTATGCGGTGGCTGATATATGCCATCATATAAGCTAATTATTAGGCCATCACAACGAACAACGACTTCTTTTCACTCCAATACCGGGCTCTGTCTCGCTTTGTATCTGCATGAGATTACTAGTAAGGGCATTCACAAAATCGAAAGCCCCTATACGGTGGCTGATATACGCCATTGAAGTCCCCCCCCCACCCCATAAATAAATTGAGCAAATTTCGTACGTACGAAATTAGTATGGTATGTACAAAACTAATTTCTCAGTGGATCAGGCTTAGAAATGTATATTCAGATAAAACAATTTTCATTTATATCGCCTTGTCTGGGTTGAGAGGTGTTACAAGAAATGATAATGATGGTATAATATCAGCCACGGTACATCAAAGATGTTTTACTTCTACTATTGCTTGTGGTCCGCGGCTCTTCGACTGAAAGAAATATTGCTCGTCTCGAATGTCTAGATAATATCGTCGGGTTGTTTTCTATTGATTCTGTTTTCTTGTGTCGGTTGTTTGTGTTGAATGACGACACTGAATTATGTGTCTGAATTTATTGTCTCATACTATCTAAATTCAGAAACGACAGCGGGCACACGTCACGACAAGTTCCATGCATCTTCACGTATGTGATGAATCGATCTCAGTAGATCTATTCAGTTAATATACAGATTATTTTGCCATTGCAACTGATTCAAACCGGCTAATTTGTAGATATTGATAAAATATGCAGGTTGTTCAGATATCAAGTGACCTCATAGAATATGACAATCCTTTGAATTTTATTCAAATCTCTCGCGGTTTGCTCATTCAATGGGAGGCAATGTACAACCTTTCAGGGGGCCAAGCCTGGTCCGATCTTACGTGCTTTATGGGAAAGCCAATCACAAAGAAGAACAGATCCAAACTGGCGTTTGGGGGTGGGACTATGGTCCCAAATAAAGTGGTCCAAAATGTGTTGCAATGGCAACAAGGACAGGGTATTCATATTTGAGGAAAGTATCCAAAGCATTAGTCACATTGAACACCGTAGCTAGTACTAGCTACACAGTACAAACCGTGCATTATGCCTGTTTTCACAAATATTCACATTGCTCATATGTGGTAAGATCGTAAGTTGAATGTAATTATTTGCTTTATTTTTACGCGGTTTTCATGAGGGAATTACGCGTAGATCTAAATGTATTATCATGAGTATGTGCATGAGGAATTATTTTGGTGAGATTGCAAAAATTCTTTTTATATGCAAATGTTTGATTGCTCAAGTGACGAAATAAATTCAAGTTCAAGGAATAACGTCCTGATAACCTTCTTAGAGAAAGAAAAAAACCTTAGTATTACGAACTTCAAATTCATGGGAGATCAGGAGGAACATGTTAATGTTAGTGATAATGGGGAAGTATAGTCAGTATGCCTACTTGAAGCATATGCAGCCTCAAATCAATCTTCAAAAAATATATCTGTATGTAATTACCACATCTACTATACCCGACCACGCTCACTAGCTTCCTCGTGCTGTAATACACAGGGGCGTCGCCAGATAATATTGTAGTGTTCTCAAAATTCTGATAAACCTGGTCTGAGGAGTGCACCGAACCCCTCAACAAAATCTCTAATTTTATCACTTTCTGGAAGCTATTCGGAGTTAGCTTATTCAGCATTTGTTTCTCAATATTTTGATTAATAAATTTCAAAAGTATTTTTTTAATTATACAAAATAATATATTTAATAAAATTTCTCAATTTTACTAAATAATATTTTTAATAAAATTTCTCAATTTAGCATTTTCCCCAAATATCTTACAAGTAGGCCTATATAGAAGCACTTTTTAAAAATAAACTTGTACCCAATTTGAAGTCTACATTCAACTCAAGTCAAAGTGAATTTCAAGTTATCATGTTTTGTTTGATAACAAAATGATAACAGAAAAATAATGTACTGGCTTTTGCAGAACTTTAAAATCTTTAAACGTTCTAGAGATAACAATAATTTTTGTGTCAAGTTTTCAAAATATTTGTATTAATTATTAATCTCATGAGGTATAATGGGTATTCATGACGTCAAACGAGTAAGTTGCTTTAATCTACTACTTTTACAGCCTTTTTCTGAATGATTCGTGCATAGTATCGCTGAATAATACGACTATAAACATGATAATACAAAATATATCTCACCCATAAGATGTGTCTTGTCACCATTGCAACCATATTTTACATATGGCCACTGATTCAATCTAATCGCCAACGGGGTAAATGCGGTGGTGTGGCTATCTACTTAAAGGACAAATATAATTATGTGGTACGTCCTGATATATCTATCTTTGATGAAAATATTTTTGAATCTACTTTTGTTGAAATATCATGCGCAGGTAAAATGATTCTGATCGGGGAAGTGTATCGGGTCCCAGGCTCGAGTACGCAACACACAATAGCATTGTTCGAATCAATTTTAGCTAAAATGCACGGTTTTGATGAAATATATCGGCACAGGCCAAAATATTGATTTACTTAACACCAATCACGGGGCCGGTGGTGACTTGCTGGATGTGTTTTACTCTGCCAATCTAATACCCACGGTTACCAGGCCGACCAGCATAACTAGCACAACAGCTACCCTGATCGACAATATTTATGTGAAGGTATCTTCAATGAACCAAACTACATCAACATTGTTATTGACAGACATCTCAGATCATTTGCCTGTCCTTCTACGCGTTGGTAAGACACATGTCAAACAGCGTGGTCCCGTCACCGTCAAATCTCGCAAGTTGGACGACCATGCAATGCGAGCAATTAGGCAGCTACTCGCAGCTACCGATTGGTCATGTATGGCCACATTGGATGTACATAAAAATTTGAATTCATCATGAATAAAATCTCTGAATATGTCGACTTATGTGCACCTTTAACAACTAAGTATATATCTCCCAAATTCATTTTACGGGAGCCATGGATGACAAATGGTCTTCTGCGTTCATCGCGTACGCTAGACAAGATGCGTAAAGCGTCTATCGGCTTAACTATTGACAGTCCAGAAATGACAGCCTACAAGCGTTATCGAAATATATTTAATCATACTAAACATACAGCAAAATTTCTACATTATGGACAACTCATTGACAAATTTAGAGGTGATGTTAAAAATACTTGGAATACTATCAGACAATGTGTTGGAAAGCGCGTGAATAAAACAACTAGCAGTACTTTTAAAATAAACGGTTGTCAGGAAACAAATGGCCAAAATATAAGTGATGCATTTTGTTCGTTTTTCTCAAATATTGGTCCCAATTTGGCTGCATCCATACCGCTAGCATCTAAATCGTTTGAATCCTATTTGTGTGGGATTCATGAACGTTCGATATTTTTTGCGCCAACTGATCCTGCGGAAATAGTTACTATTATCAATAAAATGAAACCCAAAACGAGTTATGGATTTGATGGCATTTCTCCACATCTCTTAAAGCAAATCAGCTCCGAAATTGCACTTCCTTTATCTTTAGCTATAAATGACTCCTTGATTTCAGGAACTGTACCGTCAAACTTAAAAATAGCCAAAGTAATACCATGACATAAATCAAAGGAAACTGACCTGCTAACAAACTATCGCCCAATTTCTTTATTGCCAACACTGTCCAAGGTACTGGAACGGATAATACACCGGCGCGTTTATACATTCCTGGATTCACAAAAATTATTATATCAGGGTCAATACGGGTTTCGCCAGAAACGATCGACAGTTAATGCTGTCAGCGAATTTATTTGTAAGTGCTTAAGTGCAATCGAGGCCAGGGAAGACACAGCCAGTGTCTTCCTTGACCTCTCAAAAGCATTCGATACGATCGATCACGCTATACTTTTATACAAACTAAATCATTATGGTATCCGTGGTTTGCCTTTGGAATGGTTTCGTAGTTATTTATGTGACCGCCAACAATTTGTCTCTTATAACGATGTTCAATCTGGTATCCAACCAGTTACTTGTGGAGTCCCACAGGGATCCATTCTAGGCCCCCTGTTGTTCTTTATATACGTCAATGACATACCGAATGTAGTGGAACGATCTAGTGTTATCTTGTTCGCTGATGACACAACCGTATTTTCATCCTCATCGAATTTAACTCAGATACTGATTTACTGAATACTGATTTAAACTCTTTGAGCGAGTGGTTTATGGCAAATAAATTGTCTCTGAATGTGCTAAAAACACATTATATGTTCATTCCTCATACATCGGATATTGCAATGCCTAATCATCTACAAATATTTATTGATAACGTAGCAATCCAACGCAAATCCGTTATTAAGTTTTTGGGAATATATATTGATGACCATCTCAGCTGGAAGGATCATATATCTCATGTTAATTCCAAGCTATCTAGCGCTATATATGTGCTCAAATCTGTAAAGAATATAATGCCACTAAATATTTTGAAAACTTTATATTTTTCACTTGTGCAGTCCCATCTAATTTATGGGATTTCTTGCTGGGGTGCCGCGGCACGACTGAGCCCTTATTTAGATATGCAAAAATACTCAAATTATCTGATCTTTACACTTTGAAAATAGCAAAAGTTATGTATTTGTGTTCCCATCGTACCCTTCCGTCCAGTATCATGGATATGTTCGTGAATACCGCAGATGTTCACAGTTACAATACGCGCCAGACAATACACCACCGGCCACATCGTAACCACATCGCTTCCCAATGCTTACTTTATAAGGGTCCTCAAATATGGTCTTCGTTACCCCATTCATTTCACATTATTCCAAATAAACATACTTTTGCAAACAAGGTCAAGGTCATGCTTTTAAATTCATACACGATTGTGTAAGCTGATGATACATTTTATTTCATGAAATTAATTTCAGTCTTTTTTATTAGGCAATCCCCCATGTACGGTCTATACTCGGATTAGTTCATAACTTATCAAGGTCATTCTGTTTAAATAATCATGTAAACGTTTGGTTTATCTCCGCCATACATTTTCTAAGTGTGTTTTGTGGTTTTTTTATGAATGTTGTGTAGAGCCGGGTTAGGAGTATCGGGTGGGATTTGGTGGGGAGGGAGGGGGGGGGGGGGGGGGAGGTGATTCTTAGTTTCTGGGTTTAATATGTGTCTCTACTTCTTGCATTGTCGCATGCATGTATTTAATTTTCACTTTGTTGTTTCAATTCCTTTATTTGTGTTCCATTCTTTAGTTTTTTTTTACTTAAATTCGTTCAATATTATTTATAGTCGGTATATATGAATGTTTATACATTACTTGTATCTCTATCTAGTAGTCTGTCTTTGTACTGTATTGTTCACTATTAATGTTATTTAATCATTATTCAATGGGGTTCCTATTGTTTTTCAAATTAATTTTGCTATTATTTCCATTCTCATGCTTGCATCCCCTTGTGTATAGTTATGCTCTTTCGCTTCTCACTAACATCCAACTTTTATTTCCTTTACTTCCATTCTTTGTCTGTTCACATTGGATTCTCTTTTTTCTCTTGATATGGGATGGGCCGGGGGTTATGCTTTTAGTTCTTGTTTGTATATTTTTCGTTTATTATTTCGTTGTAAGTGTATTTGCTATGTTTTTGGGTATCACACTCACCCGTATATATACATGTAATGTGTGTATGTTTCAGCCCTTTCCTGTTCATGGGTGTACAGCCGTTTGTGTTTTTGTGTGATTTCCTTTCATATCGGCTTCTTTGCCGAATGATAAAATAAATTACTTACTTACTTTTACTTAGTATGATTGTTGTCAGTGCGAGTACACACGCAGTCAGTGTGAGTATGCGTGTTGTCAGTGCGAGTACACACGCAGTCAGCGTGAGTATGGATGTTTTCAGTGCAAGTACACACGCAGTCAGTGTTAGTATGCATGTTGTCAGTGCGAGTACGCTCGCAGTCAGTGTGAGTATGGATATTGTCAGTGCGAGTACACACGCAGTCAGTGTGAGTATGCATGTTGTCAGTGCGAGTACGTATGCAGTCAGTGTTAGTACGCATGTTGTCAGTGTGAGTACGCACGCAGTCAGCGTGAGTATGCATGTTGTCAGTGCGATGACATATGAAGTCAGTGTTAGTATGCATGTTGTCAGTGTTAGTACGCATGTTGTCAGTGTTAGTATACATGTTGTCAGTGCGAGTACATATGCAGTCAGTGTGAGTATGCGTGATGCCAGTGCCAGTACACACATAGTCAGTGTTAGTACGCACGAAGTCAGTGTTAGTATGCATGTTGTCAGTGCGAGTACGCATAATGTCAGTGCGAGTACACATGCAGTCAATGTTAGTACACAAGTGGTCAGTGTCAGTACGCACACAGTCAGTGTGAGTATGCATGTTGTCAGTGCAAGTATGCACACAGTCAGTGTTAGTACGCATGTTGTCAGTGTGAGTACGCACACAGTCATGTGAGTATGCATGTTGTCAGTGTGAGTATGCACGCAGTCAGTGTTAGAACAGATGTCAGTGTGAGTACGCATACAGTCAGTGTGAGTACGCATGTTGTCAGTGTTAGTATGCGTGTTGTCAGTGCGAGTAACCACGCAGTTAGTGTGAGTACGCGTGTTGTCAGTGCCAGTATGCATGATGTCACTGTTAGTATACATGCAGTCAGCGTTACTATGCATGTTGTGAGTGTGAGTATGCATGCAGCCAGTGTGAGTAAGCATGTTGTCAGTGTTAGTATGGAAGTTGTCAGTGCGAGTACCCACGCAGTCAGTGTTAGTATGCATGTTGTCAGTGTGAGTACACACGCAGTCAGTGTGAGTATGTGTGTTGTCAGTGTGAGTATGCACGAAGCCAGTGTTAGTATGTGTGTTGTCAGTGTGAGTATGCACGCAGTCTTTGTTAGTATGCGTGTTGTCAGTGTGAGCATGCATGCATTCAGTGTTAGTATGCGTGCTGTCAGTGCGGGTATGCACGCAGTCAGTGTTAGTACGCATGTTGTCAGTGCGAGAACACACACAGTCAGTGTTAGTATGCATGTTGTCAGTGTGAGTACGTGTGTTGTCAGTGTGAGTATGCACGTAGTCAGTGTGCTTGTTGTCATTGCGAGTATGCACGCAGTCAGTGTTAGTATGCATGTTGTCAGTGTGAGTACGTATGCAGTCAGTGTTAGTGTGCTTGTTGTCATTGCGAGTATGCACGAAGTCAATGTTAGTATGCAAGTTGTCAGTGTGAGTACGCACGCAGTCAGTGTGAGTATGCATGTTGTCAGTGTGAGTATGTATGCAGTCAGTGTTAGTATGCATGTTGACAGTGTGAGTATGCACGCAGTCAGTGTTAGTATGCATGTTGTCAGTGTGAGTACGCATCCAGTCAGTGTTAGTATGCATGTTGTCAGTGTGAGTATGTATGCAGTCAGTGTTAGTATGCATGTTGACAGTGTGAGTACGCACCCAGTCATTGTTAGTATGCATGTTGTCAGTGTGAGTATGTATGCAGTCAGTGTTAGTATGCATGTTGACAGTGTGAGTATGCACGCAGTCAGTGTTATTATGCGTGATGTTAGTGCTGGTATGCACGTAGTCAGTGTTAGTACGCATGTTGTCAGTGCGAGTATGCACGCAGTCAGTGTTAGTACGCATGTTGTCAGTGTGAGTATGCAGGCAGTCAGTGTTAGTGTGCCTGTTGTCGTTGCGAGTATGCACGAAGTCAATGTTAGTATGCAAGTTGTCAGTGTGAGTATGCACACAGTCAGTGTGAGTACGCATTTTGTAAGTGTGAGCGTGCACGCAGTCAGTGTTAGTATGCATGTTGTCAGTGTGAGTATGCACGCAGTCAGTGTTAGTATGCGTGTCGTCAGTGCGGGTTCGCACACAGTCAATGTTAGTACGCATGTTGTCAGTGCGAGTATGCACGAAGTCTGTGTTAGTAGGCGAGTTGTCAGTGCGAGTATGCACGAAGTCTGTGTTAGTACACGAGTTGTCAGTGTGAGTACGTACACAGTCAGTGTCAGTACTGCAACGGTTTTGGGGTGTTCATAACCGTTCCGCAAGGTATTTCGTACATTATTTCATGATATTACGGTTGAATAGCAGTTCATTAAAATGCATATGTGTTTAACGGTTCATACGGTTTCATATTAATGGTATTAGAGAGGTGTTCCGGCTCAGAACTTAGAATAAGTACAGATGGTTGAAGCCGGAACCGGAGCCGGAGGCCCCGGAGTACAAAAAAGTCAAACTACGTAATTTCCGAAGGTCACGTGATCGGCCTCATTTTCGGTTTAGAAGGTGACGTGGCAGCCACTGATTAGTTCTAGCATGTTTTTGGAAATTCCGGAAAAATCTGTGTTTTGGCATTCTACGACGTCACAATCAGTTGGTCACGTGACACCGGGTCTGAGGTCCATATAAGCCCTCGCTTCGGCGAGGATCACTGAATTTGATGTCCTGACGTCGACCTGTTCAGACCCTTCTCCCAGAGCAGAGTACTCCCGGGCTCAGCCTTAGGTCATGCAGATGATTACAATTTATGTTTTCCGACTGTATACTTGGAAAATAAATCTGGAAACATCATCCGGGTTATTTTTCCGTGTTCCTGAAAAAAAACTTGATGAAAAAAATGATGAAGTAATAATATTCGGTAAAGAGAGTAATACAGAGAAAAGATATACAAGTTAACAGTCGGTTAAGATAAAGCTGATAACGTCTGATGGTGATCCAGAACCCAGATCATCAGAGAAGGAGACGGAGACGGAATCAACGGAGCAGGTGAGACGGAATCAACGGAGCAATTGCAGAGACGGTACCTGACGGAGCGGCTGCGAAGACGGAAACGATGGAGCAGTTGCAGAGACGGTACCAGACGGAGCAGCTACATTTCAGGTGCAGTTGCAGATTGCAGTCGGAAACGGTTGGAGGTTCATTCCAGACCATGCTACCAATCCTCAGAGACTTCTAGCCGTGTTAACCGTGTAGCAGCACTACTAGGCGGGGCAAATTGGCGGAACAGCAGCTGGAGGCAGCCGTGTCGGACATGGAGCAGTCGGTGGGAGCAGTAGGAGCTAAGCAGTTGCAGATAAAGGAGCATTTCGACCTGCGGAGCAGAGGCCGATGCAGCCGGAAGAGCTTCCCCGAGAGCAGAAAGCAGTTGCAGAGGAGCCTCCACGAGTCCTCCGAGCGGTGCAGCCTGCAGATCAGATTGCGGAAGTGGAAATTAATTTTCCAGATCAGGCAGGCGACCGTGAGCCGGAAGCAGAACCGGAGGGCGGTGAAAATCTGGTCGACAATCTAACCAGACTCGATGCAACGCAGATGGAGGTGTTCCAGCAGCATTTGGCAGTGACGGAAAAGCAGAATCAGGCGGATAGAGTGCAGAGATCGGCGCCAAGAGCAGGAGTGGCTAGGCTGATGACCTATGACGGGTCCGACCCATGGCCGGAGTACGAGGCACATCTCTTGGAGTATGCCATTTACTATCGGTGGACAGAGGAGGAGAAGGCGCTGAACCTGTGCGTTAGCCTGAGGGGTAATGCACGCAGTATTTTGCTGGATCTATCCGCTGAGCAGCGACGGAGTTTTGACACAGTTGTTGCAGCGCTAAAGCAGCAGTTCTGTCATGGGGAAAAGACCTTTGTTTTCCAGGCAGAGTTGCAGACCCGGAAGTTGTTGCCGGAACAGGAGCTGTCGGAGCTGGCCAGGGATATCCGCAGTAAAACCCGATTGGTGTACCATAAGGCAGATCCGGTGACGATGGAGGTGCTGATGAAGGTGCACTTTTGTAACAACCTCACCAATAAAGACATGCAGCTGTCGGTGCTTAACAGTCACCCGGAGACGCTGTCGCAAGTCTTAGCGTTTGCAACGGAGTACGAAAGCATGATGAAGATGAACAGTAGCAGAATGGCAGAGCGGCATCGGGGGAGGCAGTTAAATGCAAAACCGGAATGGAGTCAGCAGATTAGAGAGCTGAGAAAGCAGGCAGAACAGACGCAGCAGCAGCTGGCGGACCTGATGACCCAGGTCAAAGCGGCAGTTAGTAAGCAGAAACAGCAGCGAGGACCAAGAGCAGATTTGGAGTGTTTCAACTGCGACTGGAAGGGGCATTTCGCCCGGGGTTGCAGACTCCCGAGACAGCAGCAGCAACGGCAGCAGTTACCGCAGCAGCAGCAGCAACAACAGCAGCAGCCACAGCAGCAGCCACAGCAGCAGCAGGAAAACTAGAACGGGGAAAGGGGAATACCGAGACCCGGAAAAGAGGACAGCCCCATAACCAGCAGGTGGTCCACGGACCCAGTCCCAGGGGAGAGGTTGGCATGTGTGTGACTGGAAGACTATGCGGAGAGCCAGTAACACTGATAATCAACACCGGCAGCACAGCCACCATGCTCAACCATCGAACCTGGGAACGGATCCGGAGAGCGGGAATGAAGCTGAAGCGGTCTCCTAATCGTCTTGCCATGGTGGACGGTAGCAGTATCCGGATGTATGGCCGGAAAGAACTCCCACTCAACATCGCGGGGGTAGCGGAAAACGTGACATTCGATATAGCGGACTGTGAAGATGAAGGAATACTAGGAATGGATTTTATCCGTTCCCAAATATCCGGAATCAACTTTGATCGGATGACCATGCAGATGGGCAGTCAGGAGGTGTTCCTCACCTTGTTCGAGCAGTCAAGAGAGCCGTTTCCGATCAACGCTGTAGCAGACCATCAAATTCCGGCAGAAACGGAGCAGCTGATAATAGGACAGGCAGATGGTGTCCGTGATGTGGAAGGAGTCCTGGAGATGACCCAGGAACCAACAGAGAATAGGCCATGGCTGATCGGAAGAACCTTATCCCGTATAAAACAAGGCACGGTTCCTGTCCGAGTTATCAATGTGATAGCGGAGCCGGTAACCATCAAGAAAGGAGCGCAGTTGGCAACGATGACTACCCTAGCAGCAGGTTGCAGTATTGTTCTGATGGCAGAGCGGAGCAGGAAGGTTCAGATCACTCTGGAAATGGGTTATGAGAAGCTGAGGCAGTTAGCTGAGCAGACCCAAGATGCAGTGCCGAGTCACTAGCGCGGAAGAGCAACATATCTGCTATTCTGGACTATGCAGACTTTCAGCAACGATGCCGGAGAGCTGGGACAGACTAATGTGGTGCAGCATCAGATCAACACAGGCAGTCACCGGCCGATTAAGCAGCCGACTAGACGGATTCCGCCGGACAAAAGGGAGCTGGTGAGCAGTCTAATCCAGGAGATGAAGGACAAGAAGAAGGTCTCCGATGCAGAAGTACAGGGTAGGAGCACCAATGGAGCGGGTTGCAATGCACATTATGGGTCCGTTACCTAAATCTACCCGGGGGAACCAATATATCCTGGTAATCGGTGATTACTTTACCAAGTGGGTAGAGGCGTACCCCAAGCCGAATCAGGAATCGGTTATGGTTGCGGACATTTTCGTCAACCAGTTTGCAGCACGGTACGGCATTACGATGGAGAACCATACTGAACATGGCAGAAATTTTGAGTCAGACTTGCTGAAAAACGTTTGCAGAATCCTGGGAATTCACAAGACACGGACAACAGCCTTCCGACCACAGTCGGATGGCTTCATTGAGAGATTCAACCGGACGCTGCAGCAGATCCTGAGCCTGTATGTGAGCGAGCGGCAAACTAATTGGGATCAGCTGGTTCTGTTGGCAATGGCAGCTTACAGGAGTACCCTGCAGGAGACAACCGGGCAGAGTCCCAACTTGCTGATGCTTGGCAGGAAAATCAACACTCCAGTAGAGTTGCTGATTGGCAGACCTCTGGGTGAATCGACAGCAGAAGTAACAGAGTATGGCAGTCAGCTCCGGGAGCGACTGGAAGCAATCTACAAGGCAGTTCAGGTGAAATCTGGCAGAGAGATTGAACAGCAGAAGAAGCTGTATGACCGGCAGAAGGTCGACAGTCAGTTCCAGCCGGGAGAACGAGTGTGGATGGCGGTTAAAACACGGAATAAAGGAAAGGCACCCAAGCAGATTCACCGATGTGACCTATGAGATTGCGTAGAGTGAGATTGCGGAGAGGTGGTTCACTTCGACTTGCTGAAACTTTATCACGGTGTCAAACATCCTAGATGGATGAAACAGAGAATGGCGGATTCCTGGAGGCAGACGGAACCGTCAAAGGAGAAAAACGTTCCGGAAACGGAACAGTCGGTCTTCGAGTTGGACATGGACTTGGAGTAAAGCCACAGAAGACGGAGAAATGCGGGAAGGCTGTGTGAGCTGCAGAGCAGAGGGCGGAGATAGCTGAGACCCTGGTAAAACGTTGAGCTAGAGGATAGAACAGTATGCAGTGCTGATTTCGGAAAAGGGCGGAAAGCATGCAGAGCGGAATGCGTTGCAGATACCGGATAGAAGACATCCTAGAGGTTCTGACTGGGTTGAGCTCGTTGTCAACCAGTCGAGAGTAGCGGCCAGGGGTCCAGAAGAACCTGGGTTAGCGGTCTAGTATCTCCAGAATAGCAGCTACACATCTTCCGTATCAAGAAGATTTAAACCGGAAAAGTCTTCGGCCTGAGGACATTTAACAGGAGTTTCCATTAGCAGAGACAGCAAACCGCTGCAGATCAACAGAAACGGTGACAAGAATGTATGCAGTTTCCAGTGTCGACAAGCAGTTATATCAGTGAGCTGATATGCAGTTGGCAGAGCAGTGCAGATGGCGAAAACGCCCAACTTGCAGTCGAGATGTTCGTCTGGCAGGCAGACTCTACTGGCTGAGACTCTATTTAACCTTCCTGATGGCAGAGATACTTCAAAGTTGCAGTTAATTCACCAGAAAAGGCGGTTGGAGGGAGTCGGAAAATTCCGGAATTTGCCGGTTGAGCCGGAGCTGGAACCTCCCTGTTAACGGTTGAGTTTTCGACTATTTGTGATGTCACTCCTGAAGCAGCCAATCAGCGTGGAGCTTTTCCAGTCACGTGACTAGAAAGAGTATAAAAGGGCCTTAAAAACGGGCTCTGGCAGCAGTTGGAGAGCAGACCTCGAGCTGTGCACATCGGTGTTGAAGTTTGGCAGAATCGAATCAACTCGAAGATTTTTCTGGCAGAAGCAGATTTAGCAGAGAAAAAGACAAGTGTTACCCGGAATCGCAGCCCCAATGGGACCTGGTGGTGGACCCGGAAGATAGAGATCTGGTGGTACTGTAAGAAATGCAACCAGACGTTTGCTAACGCGACGGACAAAAAGGAACATGCCTGCCCGGTACAGAAGTAATATTGCTGTTTGTGCGCAGTGTATCGTAACCAGGCCAGTGACTTGCGGCATCATCTCCGGGAGGTTCACGGATGGTCGTACCCCGTGGAATACCGTCCTCCTCAGGACGAGTGGACGCTGAATCGTGTCGGGACGTTCAACTCTGCCTGGAAGGGGACAGCTACCTGGTCCCGGCAGACCCTTTTCCGCCAGTTCCAGAACCGGCCTCCTAGACGACCTCCGGTTCCTGTTCCGTCTATTAGTCAACTCTCGTACAGAACAGACTGTGATGCCGGAGCAGCCGCTCCCAGCAAGCAGCCGGAGCCAGTGGAAGTGCCGGAGTGGGTCCCAGACCAGCAGGGGTGTCTCCGGGTAGCAGAAGAATCGCCACCGGAGGACTGGGAGGTGGAAATCTGGGCAGAGCAGAGCAGCGACGCGGCCAGAGAATGAAGAAGACTGGGAGGCGGAAATCAGAATATGGGAGTACCGTCCTCTTTCTCCCATTCTCCACTCGGACTTCCCAGACACAGAGTCGGAAGTATCTGACTATGTCACCGCAGACGAGTGTGACCCCTGAAAAAGAGGAGAGGCAGTCGACGGAGGCGGACGACAGATGCAGTTGACGGAAGCGGACGGCAGAGGCAGTTGACGGAGGCAGATGGCAGAGGCAGTTGAAGGAAGCGGAAAGACAGCATAGCAGTAGCAGCGTAGCAGTAGCAGATAGTGGTGGCAGAAATATATTATTCAAGACCTTAGGTGTTCTCAGGGAAGCAGACTTTGCAGAAGGTCAGCACCAGAGGGAGTAGCAGTTTGCTGAGCAGCCAATCATCATGCAGAGAAGTACGTCACGTGACCATTTGGGACCATAAAAGCAGCAGGTAGCAGACTCTTCGACCAGAAAGCAGTTTGCTGTGGCTGAGTCAACATCGACCCGGAGCGGAGAAACACTATGCCGAAAGTGACGACAACACATCATGGAGCAACACTTGAGTGAGGTGACCGTCCTTGCCTGTCCGCAGTGTAACCAGTGCAGCAAACGGAAGGAGGGGATTCAGAAGCACTTGCAGGCCCATCACGGAATTGAAGCAAGCCCGGTTCATCTCCGGGTTGGTCGGGACAAGTTTGAAGAAAAGGCCCTAAGGTCCAAGGCAACTCCGCGGAAAACAAAGAAGCCGCCAACCACAAAGTACTCGCAACTATCAGACACGAAGTCAGAGTCAGGGGGTTCGGTTTCGTCTCGAACCCGGTACCGTTCCGGTACCCAGTCAGTTGCCACGCGGGCAGCTGATGTCTCGTCCACGGAGGTGGAGAGCAGTTCGATGAGGAACCGGAGCTGAAAATCATAGCGGATGAAGAGACATGCAAGAATTAGAAGACACGGAGCCGGTTGGACCTCCTGTTACCCGGAGCTCTTCCTGGAATCCCTCTCGGAAAGCCAGTCCAGAATCATCCCGCAGAGCCGGAGCAGACCAGGATCACAATAGGAAGCGGAGCTGCAGTTGTTCCTCAGAAAGATCCGGTCGCCATCAATGCTGTGAGTACAGAAAGGAGTCTGGAGTGCACCAGGGACCGTGGCGGAGAAAGGAGTCGAGCGGAGAAGCGGCATTCACCCCCTAAGTTTTCCAGCAGCAGCGTCAAGGGGAAGAGCGAGGGAGTGTATGACTACAAGTTTCAGTTGTTGGAGGAGGGTTCCAGCAGAGCAGCATCGGAGGGCAGAGTGGTGGAAATTGCGGAGATGCATGGCAGGGACCAGGAAGGCTGCTTTCGGAGTCTGGTTCCGAAAACAACTGGCAGTGGCAGAGCTGTGAGCAGTGTAATCGTCCAACCCGGAGGCAGAGCGGAAAGCAGAGCTAGAAGCAGAACAGGAGGCGGAGTCGAGAGCAGAGTGGACAGCAGAACAGGAAGCAAAGCTG
Organism: Terebella lapidaria; assembly: GCA_949152475.1. Lineage (NCBI taxonomy): Eukaryota > Metazoa > Annelida > Polychaeta > Terebellida > Terebellidae > Terebella > Terebella lapidaria. Next base: position 8,469,882 of record OX424566.1, read on the forward strand.
CGAGCAGAGCGGATAGAAATACAGAAAGCAGAGCGGAGAGCAGAGCTGATAGCAGAACCGGAGGTGGAACTGAAAGCCGTGCAGAAAGCAGAACTGGTAGCAGAGCTGACAATGAGGCAGAGACCCAAGGATCTACGGAGAGGACATTGCCGGCAACCATCCAAGCAGTGGCCGGAAGCAGAACCAGTTCCGCGGTCCGTGATGACGGTATGGAGTCTTCCGCGTCCGACAGAAGCCATGCGGACGTGCAGAGAGCCCGGAGAAGCATCCTGATGGACCAAGCCGGAATCTTGTCCCCTGTGGAGACCCGACCCCGACAATCCTCCAGTGAGTGGTCCGGAAGGAGCCAGATCAGAACCCCGACATAGTCCGCCCTACACCTTCTACCCGTTTGGCAGTCCTTCAACTCAACCCTGTCCGTCACACTGTTACCCGGTGAACATCGGAGGAAGAAGTGCATCTGTCTTTGCACCCGCAGTCCCGGAGCATGCCAGATACTATGCTGTACGGTGGGGCCCAGAACAGTGGGGGCCCGTGGAAATGAGGGACTCGGGCATCTACAAAGAGATCATGGAGCAGAGAGAGACACTGTTTGGTCTTGTCCTGACTCGTCAAATCGTCCGAATCCATGACTGGTCTGTCCCGGATGAGCGTCTTCGGAACGGGTTCTACGTGCCACCCCAGGGGAGTCTTCATGATCCTGACCTTTTTCCGATTGATGCTCGCGGGACAAGCTAGAACAAGCTAGATATACAAGTCCGACAGAAGCCATGCGGACGTGCAGAGAGCCCGGAGAAGCATCCTGATGGACCAAGCCGGAATCTTGTCCCCTGTGGAGACCCGACCCCAACAATCCTCCAGTGAGTGGTCCGGAAGGAGCCAGACCAGAGCCCCAACACAGTCCACCCTACACCTCATAACCGTTTGGCAGTCCTTCAACTCAACCCTGTCTGTCACTATGTTACCCGGTGAACATCGGAGGAAGAAGTGCATCTGTCTTTGCACCCGCATTCCCGGAGCATGCCAGATACTACGCTGTACGGTGGAGCCCAGAACAGTGGGGGCCCGTGGGAATGAGGGACTCGGGCATCTACAAAGAGATCATGGAGCAGAGAGAGACACCGTTTGGTCTTGTCCCGACTCGTCAAATCGTCCGAATCCATGACTGGTCTGTCCGGGATGAGTGTCTCTGGAACGGGTTCTACGTGCCACCCCAGTGGAGTCTTCACGATCCTGACCTTTTTCCGGTTGATGCTCGCGGAACAAGCTAGAACAAGCTAGATATACAAGTCCGACAGAAGCCATGCGGACGTGCAGAGAGCCCGGAGAAGCATCCTGATGGACCAAGCCGGAATCTTGTCCCCTGTGGAGACCCGACCCTGACAATCCTCCAGTGAGTGGTCCAGAAGGAGCCAGACCAGAGCCCCGACACAGTCCACCCTACACCTTCTACCCGTTTGGCAGTCCTTCAACTCAACCCTGTCCGTCACAATGTTACCCGGTGAACATCGGAGGAAGAAGTGCATCTGTCTTTGCACCCGCAGTCCCGGAGCATGCCAGATACTTCGCTGTACGGTGGGGCCCAGAACAGTGGAGGCCCGCGGAAATGAGGGGCTCGGGCATCTACGTAGAGATCATGGAGCAGACAGAGACACCGTTTGGTCTTGTCCTGACTCGTCAAATCGTCCGAATCCATGACTGGTCTGTCCGGGATGAGCGTCTCCGGAACGGGTTCTACGTGCCACCCCAGTGGAGTCTTCACGATCCTGACCTTTTTCCGATTGATGCTCGCGGAACAAGCTTCGGACGACCGTTGGTTCCGCAAACGATTCCGCCTCATCCGCCGTCGGGGAGCAGTTCGCGCCATGATAATGGTGGGCAGTAGTAGTCGCAAGTCGTCACAAGTCGTTGCAAGAAGAAGAAAGAATAACCGTTTCCCAGTGATCCTAGTATAGTTAAGAGTTTTAAAATGGGAAACAGAGCAAGCAAAATATCCAGGCACAGTGACAGTAAAATAGTTAAGAGACACCGGTACCCGGATCACAGAAAAAGTTGTATTTGTTTCACGGACAGTTTAACAGTTTAAAAACTTGTATAATTGTTATGTGATATCTGGCTGATCGGGACGAACAGAGTTTAAGGAAGGGGGAGTTTAACGGTTTTGGGGTGTTCCCAACCGTTCCCCAAGGTATTTTGTACATTATTTCATGATATTATGGTTGAATAGCAGTTCATTAAAACGTATATGTGTTTAACGGTTCATACGGTTTCATATTAATGGTATTAGAGTGTATTAGATGGTATTAGATGGTATTAGGTGTTCCGGCTCAGAACTTAGAATAAGTACAGATGGTTGAAGGCGGAACTGGAGCCGGAACCGGAGACGAAGCCGGAGACCCTGGAGCAAAAAAACGTCAAACTACGTTATTTCCGAAGGTCACGTGATCAGCCTCATTTTCGGTTTAAAAGGTGAAGTGGCAGCCACTGATTGGTTCTAGCATGTTTTTGGAAATTCCGGAAAAAAAAGTGTTTGAGCGGTCTATGACGTCACAATCGGTTGGTCACATGACACTGGGTCTGAGGTCTATATAAGACCTCGCTTCGGCGAGGATCATTAGAGTTGGTGTCCTGACGTCGACTTGTTCAGACCCTTCTCCCACAGCAGAGCACTCCCGGGCTCCGGCTTAGGTCATGCAGATGATTACAATTTATGTCTTCCGACTGTATACTTCTGAAAACATCATCCGGGATATTTTTCCGTGTTCCTGAAGAAACTTGGAAAATGATAAAGTAACAGTATTCGGTGAAGAGAGTAATACGGAGAGAAGATATACAAGTTAACAGTCTGTTAAGATAAAGCTGATAAGGTCTGAGGGTGATCCAAAATCCAGATCATCAGAGAAGGAGACGGAGACGGAATCAACGGAGCAATTGCAGAGACGGTACCTGACAGAGCGGCTGCGAAGATGGAAACGGTGGAGCAGTTGCAGAAACGGTACCTGGCGGAGCAGTTGCGAAGACAGAGCTAACGGAGCAGTTGCTGAGACAGAAACGACGGAGCAGTTGCAGAGACAGTACCTGACGGAGCAGTTGCAGAGCCGGCAGTGGAAACAAAACCGGAATCTACATTTCAGGTGCAGTTTCAGATTGCAGTCTTAAACGGTTGGAGGTCCATTCCAGACCACGCTACCAATCCTCGGAGACTTCTAGCCGTGTTAACCGTGTAGCAGCATTCCCGAATTTTCCGTCAAACTCCGGTTGACCCCCAGATCCGTTACAGTACGCATGTTGTCAGTGTGAGTACGCACAAAGTCAGTGTTAGTATGCAAGTTGTCAGTGCAAGGATGCACACACTCAGTGTTAGTACGAATGTTGTCAGTGTGAGTATGCACACAGTCAGTATTAGTATGCGTCTTGTCAGTGCGAGTACGCACGCAGTCAGTGTTAGTACCCATGTTGTCAGTGCAAGTTTGCACGCAGTCAGTGTTAGTACATGTGTTGTCAGTGTGATTATGTACACAGTTAGTGTTAGTACGCGTGTTGTCAGTGTGAGTATGCACGAAGTCAGTGTTAGTGTGCTTGTTGTCATTGCAAGTACGCATGCAGCCAGTGTTAGTGTGCGTGTTGTCAGTGTGAGTATGCACGAAGTCAGTGTTAGTATGCGTGTTGTCAGTGTTAGTACGCACACAGTCAGTGTGAGTATGCGTGATGTCAGTGTGAATACACATGCAGTCAGTGTGAGTATGCATGTTGTCAGTGCGAGTACGCACGCAGTCAGTTTCAGTATGCATGTTGTCAGTGTGACATGAGTTCTCATGTGCTGTCAACGATAAAACCAGATGTTCGAAGGTGGTGGGTTTCGATTTTAGCTATACTATGAAATATGATGACTTGCGTATCTATCTGGCTGCATAAAATTACAAAACGGCGTTCATTTGAAGAATCTAGCTGATATCGACGAACTGCTGGGATCCCTCTACCATATTCACATTTAATGGTTTCAGTACTTCTCTTCTTCTTCTACAACAACCACTTTTTATTTACAGCGCTTTAGAGTGGTTTCACAAGTTAAAGCGCTATATTAAGTTCACATTATTATTATTATCATAATAATGATGATATAAATTGGTCGAACATACCCCAAAAATGGGGTAAGTCAGGTGCAGACATATCCCTTGATGGGGTATGTCATGCTTACTTGAAGCACGTGAAGCTAAAATGATAATTATTATTGTTATAAACATTTTGCAAAAAAATATGCCTGGAAATGATCTAAAAATTAGGCTAAGGCCTAAGATATGTTACCGGACAATTTTGGTTTAAGCATTGCATATGACATATGACTTGAGATTTACCAATCAATGTCATATTTTTTACTTTAGTTTCACCATTGGGTGTGCTGCAGATGGCTTTCTACATGTTCCTAACACAAACATGAGCCCTATCTACAAGTATTTTGTATGTAGAGGCATTTTACACAATCCAGGTCAGACGTCACGTGATATTGAAACTTAGCATTCAAGTTGGTCTATGGTCAATATCAAGGTGTTCATAACACAAACATAAGCCCTATCCACAAGTATTTTGTATGTAGAGGCAATTTCACACACTCCATGTCAGACGTTATGTGACGCTGAAACTTGGCGTTCAAGGTCGTCTATAGTCAACTTCAAGGTCATCAAAAGATGATCATATGCCATACATGACTTTCTATACGCCTATGATGCAACTCTAAGATCTGTGTGCAAGTGTTTCAGCACCAGAAGCCAATTTACACATTTTGTGTCAGGTGTGACATATTTAGCCCTCAAGGTCATTCAAGGCCATACACAAGTTGGGCTCAAGTTCAATGCAGTATTACTTGTGTGATACACAATTTCCTATATGCTCATAACACAGAAATACGCTCTATTTACAAATATTTTGTCTGTTGAGGCCAATTTACACATTTCATATCAGGTGTGCTCTCGAGATTTCGCCTTCAAGGTTGTTCAAATCTTCAAAAGATGTAACATGGCTTCCTATATTCTCATAAAAAAAAACATAACCTATATCTGTAAGGCTTTTGTATGTAGAGGCCAATTTACACATTTCAAATAAGGTTTGATCTTGGGATTCAAGGTTCAAGGTCGTGGGATCAACTTCAAGGTCACCAAAACATTTGCTATATATGGCATCTGATATGCTCCTAATACAAACACAAACTGTATCTATAAACATTTTGTATGTACATGCCAGTTTACAGATTCCAGGTCACCATGGTCTTGAGAGTTAGCGTTCAGGTTCAACTGAGGTCAACATCAAGGCCACCAAAAGATGTGCCATATATGACTTCCTTTATGCTGATGATACAGACTTAAACCCTATGTATAGGCGTTTTCGCCTCAGATTGCAATTTGTGCATATTGTTTTTGTTTTGTTCTGCCTTTCGAGCCCATATATCAGGCCCTTTCACTGATGCAAGGCACTCCATCTTTATACACAATGCCAATGACTTCAAATGATGTGTTTGGAAAAAAATCTCAAAACTAATTTTGCCGTTATTGGTAAAATGGCCGCCAGAATCCAAAATTGGTCCTCCCTCTTGAAATATTTTGTAGGTAATTTTGTGAAAATTTGAGAAAAAATCCGACATTACATTTTGAAGATAAAATTTGGGGTAGACAGACGACAGATACAATGCCACGAGAATAGTTTATCAGACCATAGGTTTGGTAACCTAACTAGACATAAAAGCCTATAGGCTTTGTGGCATCCCCCAGTTTTTCTTTTCTTTTCTAATGGTGAAACTTGACTGATATAATAATAAACATACCAGGATTATTGAACACAGGTGGGAGTGAGAGCTCAAATTATAGCAGTTGCTCACTAGACAAATGCCCATCAGATATTTGCCATCAGAGTATACTTATTCAGTGTGTTTCTGGCTTCCACAATATTCTTCAGGTACTATTGCCGAATGTAAAACAATATGCTTTTAAAGAATCGCCTGTTATATTGATAGTACATTTTAAATATATATTTTCTTTTAATCATATTTCAAGAACATTTCAATAAGTATTAAATGTACAGACATTCAAATGAAAATTTCTACAGTCATAATACAAGCAAAAAGGAACTTATTCTGGGTTCTGGCTAAGTAAAACAATGATAATTTGGTCACTGCATGTGAAATACAGCTAGAAAACAAAACAATGCATGTAGTTTCAACCAGATAAACACAGTGCTGTTCAAGCTGAATACAATTGGCTGGCAACCAAGGCCCAGGCAGACTTTCAAAGCTGTTATCTCCAGCTTGGCTCATCATTATATAGCCACCTATTGTTTTCATTAGAAAGGGAAGGAGGGCTTGTTCCAACCCAGTTGGTGTCAGTACATGTATAGTAAACTGGGGTGAGGGGACAGGAGAAGGGGAAGGAGGGGGGGGGGGGAGGGGGCAGTGCATCCAAGTCACTGATACTTTGCTACATTTATATGCAGATAGACTGGCTGACAGGGGATGGGGAGTGGTTTGGGGGTATTGCCTTAATACTTTCTGAACAGGTGATATATTTAACACCAGGTTGTGTAGATCAGTGGCAGTTTGACAGCAAGTTTACTGGTTGCTGGACATGTATAGATAATCAGTCAGTGGGTGATTGGACATATATTGTATGCTTATCACAAGGCATTTAAGCGATGAATCAGCAAAAATTCTTTCAAGCTCTAGGTTGAAGGTCGTTTGACGGATTGATCCCAAAATCAATAGGGTTCTTCCCTGGTGGCATATGAACCTCTATGCAAAGATTTGTAGCCATGCCATGAATACTTTTTGAGTTATCGCACGGAAACCAAGTGTCAAAAAAACAACCTTGATCCGGCTCAAAAACAATAGGGTTCTTCCACATATCATTTCTGACCAGTGGTGAAAATTTCGGAAAGATAGATCGAGGCGTTCAAGAGTTATGACCCGGAAAGCAAACGGCGGAAGAAAAAAAAAAAAAAAAGAAACAGACAAAAACATAAGGCCTCCCGATTTTCAATCGGGATGCCTAATAACAATGACTTGTGTTTCGTAATTCGATGATGGGAGAATCCGAGGTTTGTAACATGGCCAAAACCATAGTATTTTCTTGTGATATATCACTAATAACCATAAAATTCTTACATCGCTCCACCTTGTATGGAAGAACGTTATGATATTATATACCATTAGGACTGCACAAATGCCCCCCTCCACACACACACTTTCAACTTTCATCCTGAAAAACAATATACAAGGAAATTTTTCAACCAACTTTCCACATATTACTGACCTGCCATGCTGAAACTTCAGCGACCCTGCAGGGGTAAAAAATAGAATGATTTATACCTGATATCTAATACAATTTTTATCACACAGATTTAGATATTTGTTACAGAAACATTTGAACTTGATTCTTACAATGCATTCCGTGGGCACACATCACATTTCATCGCCTCAACTGTTTGACCATCAAGGTTAGACGCCTGCAGGAAATCCACTCTGTCAATTCCTCTTGACGAAACAGCTATTCTATGTTTTATTTTTTGTACCTCTGTGTATCTTGGTTCTTGAGATTCATTGTCGTTTCTGGCGAGAATGAAGAGCACAACTCTGGATTCGCAACCTATGAAGTTGTGAAGTGTGTCGACAATCAATCCCCTGACAGGGAATTCTTCAGCATTTTGCACTGGCCAGTGTTTCCCCAAGATACGTTGAAAAAGCACCACATCTCCCTCTGTGGAGTTCTCGTCAATGAGGACGGCTATGTCACGGTAGGTGTAGTGATGATGATAAGGGGTGATATAAGGCTCCAGAATATCTTGGACATGTTTCAAGAGACCATTGTCTGCAGCATCTTTCCGTAGGCCATTGATATGGGAAATGAATATGTTGTCGCCTTTCACCCTATTTGCACATGTCACATCAAGGCTTGCTAACTTGAGGTCCGATATTTGAGTTTGCATAAATAAGCTGACAACTTGAGAATTTCTGTGAACAGTGGTCATGGTTTTAATGAAAAGTGTTCCGTATGATTCACTGTGCTCAATAACGTGCATTTTCAAATTGTGTGTGATCTCAGAGTGATAGTTTTGGAAGGTTGAGTCCTGGAATACATGAAGGAATTGATTCCGCTCTGAGATACCTTTACAGAGCTCATGCAGCTGGTTTTGAGTGTAGCTGTATCTGTGATTATCGTCAATGACTATGTGTTTTACATATTTCAGTTCATTTCCCAGCAGAGAAAGTATCATTTCGGAATCCTCAGCATAGACTGCTCTGATAGCCTGGTTAGCTCTCGCACGGTTGGTCAGAGCTTTTGACGCACTGATGTAGACAGCAGCATCTGGTCCCTTGTCAGCAGCGAACAGTCTTGCCAGAACGGTTTTCCCACAACCTGGAGGGCCTTCTATAACAGAAAACCTGTTTGGATCCATTCTCTTCAGTGTATCCATCTGCTCTGCCGAGAGTTTCACGTCCTCGTCTTTGAAGATTAGATCTTGGAAATATGTGTTCATTTTCTTCAACACATTGGCAAGAGCTGAACGCAGCATCTGCATTTTTTCAGTGCAGACACGATTGGCTCTCGTGATCGATCCTTCTGACTGACATCTTCTAATTGAAGCCTTCTCGACACCGTTTGACCAATAACTTTCCTGGATGACACCCTTCGCTCTTCTGATTGACCCTTCTGATTTGCATCTTCTGATTGACGTCTCCTGCCTGACACCTTCTGATCCAAACCATTCCAGAATGAAATTTGGGCAGTGCTTGAGGGAGCCGTCTGGATTCCTCAGTTGACAATCAATCATGAACTTCTCAGGTGCTAAGAATTCAAGCATCCGTCGTTTAAGAACTCTAGCCAGTCTGACTTTGTATGCATTGCATGATTCTATACTAGTGTCACATTTTCCCACTGCTGCTGCGAGGATCATACGTGCAGACTCTGTCACGATCAAGACGTCCATGACATGGCGATGTGGTTGTTGCGTCTTGCTACAAGAATGTTTGAGACACAGCCACAACATGTCAGCTGCTATCCCGAAGCCAGGTTCCTGTACTGTACTTTCAACCATAGAGAGAAATCCGGAGAGACCAGACCTCTCTAATACCCTCTGAAGTATGTCTCTGCTGGGGTAGTATTCGATGGGGCGACCCAGTTTGAACGAATGGATTCCTTTGAAGAGTTGAGTTTCATCTCGTGGATGCTGCTCTTCTTTACCGCATTTCCATCTAGAACTGTGTTCTGTGAAACAAAAGGAAGTGTTGTCTTGGAAAACGGAATCTGGAGATATTTTCGCTGATTCAGCAGATTGAACAGGGTCATCGGTATGAACACTCGAAAGAGGATTCTGAACAGATGGTGTAACTAGCGCCGAAGATGGAAGTTGTTTTGGTTCATAATTCTCCATCTGTAAAAGAAGTAAAATTACCATCAAATCAGTAGTCTTTTCGTTGTGGTTGGATAGTTAAGTACTTGTCACCACCCATTTTTACAAGGTCTCTTATTTTACTTCTAATATGTTTAAGAGTATTCGGTGAACAACATAGAAGTAACATATTAATAATATTTATGGAGCATTCCACATATTGAAAATATTGGCCATTTTAATTGGCCATTTTAATTTTGTATGAAATCAATTTCTACAAACCTCAGACACATTTTTAGTTGTCATTCTTTGCATTTGATGCCAAGCCTCATAGGTCAGTTTTTCAATGTCACCATCGTCATTGAGGCGGTAAGCTTCTGGTGTGTCGAGGAATGCACCTCCAGGACAGTGAAAAATATGGATGATAATCAGCACTCGTCTTGTTTGTGGCGTACTTGGCATCTGGAGTGGGATAAAATCACACGACCAATGTTTCCCTTCCACTGGTACAGCGTGTCTGAATCCCCAGATGTGTTGTCGATTTGTGTCTTTTATCAAGAGCTTTTGGAGTTTGGTCTTGAAGTTGTTTTCTTGAGTGACACTCAATTGCTGTCCCCTGTACACGTTCGTTTTGGTTTTTGGATCTTCCTCTATACCAATAACGAAATCCCCGCCAGTAGTCAGGTTCGCCATGCCAAAAAGAGTCTTCAGTTCTCTTCCAGTTCCGAGCTTTTTGATCAGGTGGTCAACTACATCTATGCCAGACTGATCTTGGTAGTGCTTGAACTCTAGCTTGTTATTCTCTATTGCACGACAATTTTCTCCATAAACGTATTGTCCCATCAATGGGATGGATTTTGATCTTGGTTCTGTGGATGAGCTCACCGCCTGTGATATGGAGCTGTAGCCCAGGGTCTGAATGTTACCAGCAACATGCCGTGAATGCAGATGTGAATTCACAGTAATGAACTCATTGGCTTTGTTCACCATGATGAAGACCTGACCAGATTCCAAGTGTACTGAGATGCAGTTCTTGAAGACATCCACTGGTATGAAGTTCAGCTTGTCCTTGAGACTATTGAGCCATTCATCGAAGTCTTTGTCACCAAGTGGCTTCTGTGAAATTTGAGGCACCAATTGTATGATCCCTCCACTGGTGTTCAGGAGTGCGGACAGAATTATCTTGAAATCTTCTTCCACTTCATACTTGAACTTAGCGTTTCCTTTCTTGTCCTTGTATTCTTTCAGCTCTAGATTCATGCGATACACATACTCGCCACAGTCTGTTTCATCGGCAGGAACCAGGTACTTGGTGAGGTTAGGTACAACAGAACCCAGAGAAGTCACAGCCGCCATCTTACTCTCTGAAGGTACAAAAAGCAGACAATGTAGCTTTTAATCTACGCAGTTGATATAAGATAGTGGCAAATAATTTGGTGATTCACATGAATAATATTTGAAGGATTTCTCCGGTACTGTGTGAATTCTAAATACTGCTTCATTGTGCCCCACTGCAAGACGATTGGATACATATTAATAATTGCGAGGTCGATACAAGTGAATACACTTCTAGGGCGTGTAAGGGTAACGCTATTGTTTGGTGAGCACCATCGGCCGATTATTCTCACCGCCGGTGAAAATAAAATTTACATCCTACTAAAATAGGTTCCACAGATGAATATTCCTAGAAAATGTTGTCCAATAGGACAATATTCTCAGTAATATATGTCCGACAGATCTAATTCCCTAGGAAAACATGTCCTGGGACCTAATTCTCTAGGAACACATGTCCAGGGACATGTCTGCACTCATGTCCAGGCAGACTATTTCCCCTAGGAATATATGTCCGGACGGACCTAAAATACATGGGACATATATTCCATTTACCCGGGTTTCATGTGCTCAGATAATTTAAAATCCGAAACTCACAATCTGATCTTTATACGCACCAGATTTTGAGCGTTGGATTCAAAATGAGCACGCATGTACTTTCTTGTACATAGCGATATTTACGAAGGAGGGTTTAAATGATGTTTTTGAGAGACATGACCTTGTAGAACGTTCGATAAGGCCACTCCTAATTCTCTGTTTCCCGTCCTTTTTAAAATAAAAAGCTAGGAGGGAGAGCGGAAAGAAGCGACCTTGTAATGTATCTCTCAATGCAAATGATGTTGGGGTATGCCTCTGAGCATTTAGTAATGCCCCACATCCAGGCAGTTGTGTGATTCTGTCAGTTGCGGGAATCTATGGATTGTTCCATTCGCAACGAACTAAATATATGTTGCAACAAAAATGTAGTTCTATCAGGTTGAAGTACTAAAACTCGACTGTATACTGGCAGGGAAAATAATTCCCTGCCCCATTTTCCTTTTTACAGGATTTCAAGATAAGCATATATCAGTCGCCGTACATTCTGCTCGCGTGATCACCCGCTCATGATATAATAGGCGTCTTGTAACATGACCAACCTGGTTAGTTCGCAATATATTTTTGTTGTAAAAGTAAAAAGTTTATGTCTAGTGAAAGTTTGAGACATTCCTGCAGCACAGGACGATTCAAAGTGCCACAATCCAAAGTCACCACGAACCGGCAATAATCATGGACACTCGACTGACCGACCCAGGGGCCTCTGGGGGTAAAGAGAGGTGGATGTCGGACTGGAAGGGCACATAATGTATAAGGTATCCAGTACGATACATGATCACGTGTCTGCCCTATACATGGAGATCATTGATTCGACCTCGGTTCTTGTCCAGCAATTGTGCAGGTCTTGTCATTGACCCATCCTGAATATCGTCGCTATCATAGACATCATGTTTATATGTTTATTTTTTATTATGAATAAATTTTCTCAAAAGTTGTAAAATTACCTCCATTCGGCCCTTTGCGTTTCTTGCATAAAGTTATGTTTAATATAAAGCATAATGCTATAGATTGTATCACAAACTGCATTTTACAAATTTGAACTGTTGTGTATAATATATCATGATCATATCACGGCATATGTCAACACTTTGTATGTTCATACATTTCTAAATACCATTCTATTCTATTCTATTCCCATGGAAAGTTTTTTTTCCCAATATCCTATATATAAGACAAATTAGCCCAAGGGATAAGATAGGTTACCGGACAATTTTGGCTTTAAGCATGGCCGTTGACATATGACTTTGAGATTTACCAGTCGAGGTCATATTTGTGAATTTCAATGTCTTCATTAGGTATATTGCACATGACTTCATATATATTCATAATACAAACATATGAGTTTTATCAACAAGTATTTTGTCTGCAGAGGCAAATTTACACATGCCAGGTCAGGCAAGATTTTGAGATTTGCCCTTCAATGACATTTAAGATCAAGTTCAAGTTCACCAAAAGATGTGCCATATATACATGACTTTTTATAGGCATACAATCAACTTTATAGGCATACGATTTTGAGCACATACAATCCTAACCTGTATGTGCAACCTGTATGTGTATCCTAACCTGTATGTGCAATGTTTAAGCCTCAGGCCACTTACAGATTTCAAGTCAGACATTTAGCACTCAAGGTCATCCAAGGTCAAGATCAAGGTCATCATTAGTTGTTCCATATACCTGTATGACTTCCAATATGTTCATAATGCAAACTAAAGCTCTATCTACATGCATTTCATCTCAGAGGCCACTTTACAGATTTCAAGTCAGACATTTAGCAATCAAGGTCATCACTAATTGTTCCATATATGACTTCCTATATGTTCATAATGCAAACTTAAGCTCTATCTACATGCATTTCAACTGCAGAGGCAAATTTGGGCATATTTTAAATCCAAAAATGGCTGTTTTGACCTTTCAAGGTCATCAAAGATCAAATTCAAGGTCACCTCACCAATCGCCGTATATGACTTCCTATTTGAAAGTGCCAATATCTAAGCTCTATCTTCAAAAAAAAGTTCAGAAAAATGCAGGAAAAAAATACAAAAAAAGTGCAGAAAAATTCAAAAAAAATTTTCAAATGTTTAAAAAAAAAATTTTCCTAGGAATGGCCCAAAATGGATAGTAATGTGGATTTGGGGCGAAAAGAAATTTTTTTGCCGACTCGTCAAAAATTCGAAATGGCCACCACACGAGACCGGTGATTCAAGTGCAACCAAACTTAAACACATCACTGAGGTACATAAGGGGAATCTTTTGAAACAAAAATCTCAAAACTGTCTGAAAAGTTTTTGAGAAAATTGCCGTCAAAGTCCAAAATTGGGCATTTTCAACGAACATGGCCGCGATTTCGAAGAAAATGTGAAAATCAAAAAACGAAAAAAAAAGTTTCCCGGGAATACTTTTAGCTATTTTTGTGCAAAAGTTCAGATTCGACCGTAAGTTTAAAGATAAAAATGTGGACGGACAACGGACGATGGACAGACACCAGACGCAACGCCATGCTAATAGGTTATCAAACCATAGGTCCGGTAACTTAAAAAAGTATTGAATGCAAACGTCAACCAATGGATCTAGCATATAAAGTCTACAAAACTTGAATAATTATGGAATAAAGCAAGATCAATGATAATATAGATTGCACTTTTCAGGCAGTTTTTGGTGCGGGTTTTTCATCAGTTGAAACAGGATGCAATTTAAAGTGGAATGATCAGTTTTTGGTTTTCCGGTTGAAAGTGATCCATAGCTGTCCTCAGAGCAGCTGTATAGTGCAAAAGTTCCAATGTGCACTCGAATTTGTCTAAATTTGACATTGAAAATCGGATTTTAAAAATAGTTTCGTAAGGAACAGTTCCCATGCAGTGATGCAAAATTAACAAAATTGCTGAAAATATAGGACATAGGCCCAAGGGACCTGTAGCTTACCGGCTAGCCAACAGGTGATCGGACCGATGGTCTGGTAACTTCAAGGTTACAACTATATTCAGCATATATCATTTCCTATATGTCCACAATTGATTCGTAAGCTGTAAAGTTGACAATAAGTGAGATATGCGCCATTTCGTGCTCTGACCTTGAAAATGAGGTCAGAGGTCATATCCAAAGTCATGAGAATATGCAGTATATATTATTTCTTATATGTCCACAATTGATTCTCAAGCTGAAAAGTAAATAATAAGCGAGATATTAGCCATTTTGTGCTCTGACCTTGAAAATGAGGTCAAAGGTCAAATTCAAAGCAATCAGAATATTCAGCACATATCACTTCTTATATGTCCACAATTGATTCCCAAACAGTAAAGTGAATCATAAGCGAGATATTAGCCATTTTGTGCTGTGACCTTGAAAATGAAGTGAAACGTCAAATTCAAGGTCATCAGAATATTTGGCATACCTGGTATATCATTTCTTATAAGTACACATTTGATTGCTGAGCTGTAAAGTCCATAACAAGCGAGATATCAGCCATTTTGTACTTTGACCTTGAAAATTAGGTCAAAGGTCAATTTCAAGGTTATCAGAGTATTCAACATATATCATTTCCTATATGTCTGCAATTGATTCCTAAGCTGTAGTCGATAATAAGCGAGATATTAGCCATTTTGTGCTCTGACCTTGAAAATAAGATCAAAGGTCACATTCAAGGTCATGAGAATATTCAGCTTATATCATTTCTTATATGTCCACAATTGATTCCCAAGCTGTAAAGTGAATAATAAGCGAGATATTAGCCATTTTGTGCTCTGACCTTGAAAATCAGGTCAAAGTTCAAATTCAAGGCCATCAGAATATTCGGCATATATCATTTCCTATATGGTCACAATAGATTTCTAAGCTGCAAAGTCGATAATAAGCGAGATATTAGCCATTTTGTGCTCTGACCTTGAAAATGAGGTCAAAGGTCAAATTCAAGGTCACGAGAATATTCAGTATATATCACTTCCTATATGTACACAATTGATTCTTGAGCTGTAAAGGCAATAATAAGTGACATATTGCCCATTTTGTGCTCTGACCTTGAAAATGAGGTTAAAGGTCAAATTCAAGGTCATGAGAATATTCAGCATATATCATTTCCTATATGTCTACAATTGATTCCCAAGTTGTAAAGTGAATAAGAAGCGAGATATTAGCGATTTTGTGCTTTGACCTTGAAAATGAGGTGAAAAGTCAAATTCAAGGTCATCAGAATATTCGGCATATATCATTTCCTATATGTTCACAATTGATTCCTAAGCTGTAAAGTCGATAATAAGTGAGATATTAGCCATTTTGTGCTCTGACCTTGAAAACTGGGTCAAAGGTCAAATTCAAGGTCACGAGAATATTCAGCTTATTTCACTTCCTATATGTCCACAATTGATTCCTAAGCCGTAAAGTCAATAATAAGCGAGATATTGGCCATTTTGTTCTTTGAAATTGAAAATGAAGTTCAAGGTCAGATTCAAGGTCACGAGAATATTCAGCATATAGCATTTCCTATATGTCCACCATTGATTCCAAGTCTCTAATGTCAATATTAAGTGAGATATCAAGAACATTGTGGCCCATGATTATAAAGCATAGGAGAATTTAACATGGGAATGTATTATTTGGGCCCCGCAGTTAAACATCTAAATGGCCGCCTAACGCAGACAGTCGATTCAAGAGCATCAAAACTTGTACACATTATAAGGATACATGAGGGGAACATTTTGAAACTAAAATCTCAAAACTGATCAGACAATTTTTGAGAAAATAATTTTCAAAGTTGAAAACATGCAAAAACGGCCATTTTCGGCATAAAAATGGCCGCCAAAACTGCATAATTGATTCAATCAAAAAATGGAAAAAAAAACGTCGGGGGGTATTGACCCAATACATATTCACACAAATTTATGGACAAATTCATCAGCCCAAAAAAAAGATAAAAAATGTTAACAGATGATGACGCAGACAGTCGATTCAAGAGCATCAAAACTTGTACACATTATAAGGATACATGAGGGGAACATTTTGAAACTAAAATCTCAAAACTGATCAGACAATTTTTGAGAAAATAATTTTCAAAGTTGAAAACATGCAAAAACGGCCATTTTCGGCATAAAAATGGCCGCCAAAACTGCATAATTGATTCAATCAAAAAATGGAAAAAAAAACGTCGGGGGGTATTGACCCAATACATATTCACACAAATTTATGGACAAATTCATCAGCCCAAAAAAAAGATAAAAAATGTTAACAGATGATGTGGCGGTCCGGACGACGACGACGCCGACGACGGACGAAAAACCACGACAATAGCTTATCGGCCTTTATGGGCCGGTAAGCTAAAAACAATTGAAACTCGTAAATGTATGTCATATTATAGTGATTGAACACAAAATATTCAGTTTGACTCTCTTTTTTGCAAATCAGGACAATATATAGAAATTTGAGTATTTGTCTATATTTGAGCAGATGTAAGCAATTCGTTTCACATCGTGCGTTTTACGGTATGTTCAACACGTTGAAACTGCACTGCAGGGTTATGCGGGCGTATTTTGGGGGTTGTAACGGTGCTAGATCTATGTCACCTAATATATGCTAGCCAATTGATTAATGACGAATTTCATAAACAGTGTTGTACATAAACAATACATGTGCTTAATTTCATCGACTGTGTAAAGCATTATTATGGCCGAGGCTAATTATGTACACTGTATTTGTACATCATGGAAAATCTAAAGACCAGCTTTTTTACCAGTTCTATGAGTCAGGTAGGATGACAGTGACTGAAGTGAAATACACCTTAAATGACGCACTTTAACACTGGTGACTAATGACGCCGGTAGGTTAGGGTTGTGTAGGTTGTGTAGGTTAGGGGGGTTTGGGGGGTTTATCCCCCAATCTACGACCCATGTTCACCTAAATTTGTGTAGTGTGATTCATACACCTACTTTTGGTTGCGATAATATGGTCGCAACAGCTCATTCAATTTATTTTTCAATAAGTCTTTCATTGCAATGTCGCTTTTGCATTGCTATAACTGTATTGTGCACCGTATTGAATGACGTCATCTTTATGCGTACAGCTTTTGCACAGGAACCAATCATATCGCGTCATTGCACCACGCCCCTAGAAACAACAAAGGTCAAGGTAGATCTAGTCGCGTGCGTCACTTGGCGCTGGTTTCGTTTTGATTTCAGAAGCGTGTGATTTTCCAGCTCCGTTTGTTACGATTATGGTGAAAAAATGAAGGTAAGTGGAAGATCTCCATACGGGTTTAGTTCACAATATGATCTATAGTCAGATTTTTTTATAGAAGGCCATTTATGGACGTTACAAAATGTTGATCTACCGCACGACAATTGGTATCGCGAACGATTTCCCGCCCGTACGTTCTACGTTAATAAACGGTCCCTTATCTTGCATGCGCATCACGCGCAATGTAAACATTTCATTTCGTGAAATCGTCGGTCCTGCTGCAGCCAAAGCGACGCGGAGCCGCGTCGCTTTGGCTGGTGCTGCTGTAGATGCATTTTGAGTGTATTTTGACAGAATTCAGTCGATAATTTGCTAACAAAACGAGATAAACGGCAAAAAGTGCACGACAATTGGTCCTCGACCTGTATGGCTTTCTAGTTTATGGGGTTTGGGGGGCTTTACCCCTAATGTATGAAACATGATGATGCTAGAATACATCACCCGTAAGTTGCCGGCCCAGCCTCACTCAGGTTCAATGAGTGCAAAACGTCGCACGTGCTCTCTGCCACAATAGGCCTTTTCACGGTTACCGCCGCCATATTGGAAGTGGGGCAAAACGAGACAGTGCTGAGTGGGGCATGCGGGGATTTCCGGTTTCGATTATGGTGTTCTCAAACTGATTTATCTTTTATTTACCTTCGCCTGTGAGCTTGCTTTTGCGCAGCCTGAGCGACGCGGAGCGTCTGAGATGGCTGTCATTCACCCTCGGGACGAATATCGTTTGGACATCTTTTGAACTAATAAATCAAAATTTTCCACAACTGTACCTTCTAGGCCTCATCTATATACCGAGAGGACATAGGGGATACACATTTGACAAACAATCGATGACTTTATCACTGAAATATCCCAACTTGAAAACGCGAACCAGATTTCGACAAGTTCTTGGCCGGGCCATGGGTTTATCCATTTTCCCAATAGTATGACATCGAATTCGCTTGGTGGCGCCACAACTCGATCTCAGATAATGAGAAGTGGCGCCACCAAGTGAATTGCGAGGTCAATACAGCCGGAAAAATGGATGCGCCCATGAGATGTGTCAAGTTGTCACAATCTGGTTCGCGTTTTCAAGTTGGGATATTTCAGTGATAAAGTCATTGATTGTTTGTCAAATGTGTATCCCCTATGTCCTCTCGGTATATAGATGGGGCCTAGAAGGTACAGTTGTGGAAAATTTCGATTTATTAGTTGAAAAGATGTCCAAACGATTTCCGTCCCGAGGGTGAATGACAGCCATCTCAGACGCTCCGCGTCGCTCAGGCTGGCTTTTGCGTGAATAAAAGACTTTTTGCACACAAAATCGTTTGTTGTTGTCTGCTCCAAACCTCGATGACAGAATCGGAGAAAATTCGTAGATTTGTTTTGATTTGCCGAAAAAAATATCATGTGACCACCGGTGACCTCTGACCTGACATTTTTATTTGAGGCCGTCTGCATGTAGGGCAAATGCGCTACATTTCATAAGATATAAAGGTGATTATTGCTCTAAAAAAGTATACAATTTCCTAAATATTAAATTTATTATCGTGGATAATTTATTTTAACTTTTATCCAATGATTACGCACTTTTCATGCAGGAAAATCGAGTTGAAATGGGGTACCCTCCTATAAGGTTATCAGGTCATTCAATAGATGGCGCCCATGTTCAATCCTCTGCCCATGTTTAAACCTATGTAAATGAGAATTCTTCATTACAAACCACATCATTTTTACCGTTTGATAATTGAATTGAAGTGACTACTACACTTTGCCTGAGGAGCATTGAGGGGTCTAAAAAACTGACTTCCTACTTTTATACTTAACCTCAAATATAAATTTTTTTTCTCCCAACCGATTCATTATCACAATACGACTTAATTGTTCTATTTTAAATTTTCACATTTTTCATCAGCAAGAAAAAAGAAATAGATAAAAACATATACATGTATGATACATCAAATTTTACATAAAATACAATAACCCATACAATTAACAATTCCCCCTTGGTTACTGGTAACCCCACGTGGATAATTATTTTACATAATATTCCCATTGTCCCATAATACACGCCTAAATATCAACTTGTTATTTATCTGCAATAACTTGCACAACCTGTAAATGGTTTAACGAATGATTCCTCAACTAACACCCTGAAAACCTAATTATTATGACCCAATGACCCTAAATTTAACCAATACTATTACGTATAAATATAGTACCCAAAAATCGAAATCTACTTTGGGTCTGTACCTACTCCCCCCGCTCCCACATAAATAAGGTAAGGAAACTTTTGTGGTGTCACAAGATAACCCCGGTCTATTCATGGTTTTACACTGATCATCATAACGTCCCTCTGTATACACCGTTCTTTGCACTTAAAAGCGCCATCTATTGAATGACCTGATAACCATATAGGAGGGAACCCCATTTCAACTCGATTTTCCTGCATGAAAAGTGCGTAATCATTGGATAAAAGTTAAAATAAATTATCCACGATAATAAATTTAATATTTAGGAAATTTTATACTTTTTTTAGAGCAATAATCACCTTTATATCTTATGAAATGTAGCGCATTTGCCCTACATGCAGACGGCCTCAAATAAAAATGTCAGGTCAAAGGTCACCGGTGGTCACATGATATTTTTTTCGGCAAATCAAAACAAATCTACGAATTTTCTCCGATTCTGTCATCGAGGTTTGGAGCAAACAACAACAAACGATTTTGTGTGCAAAAAGTCTTTTATTCACGCAAAAGCAAGCTCACAGGTGAAGGTAAATAAAAGATAAATCAGTTTGAGAACACCATAATCGAAACCCCGCATGCCCCACTTCCAATATGGCGGCGGTAACCGTGAAAAGGCCTATTGAGGCGGATCTAGATGCAACGGCAGATCTCAGTTATGAAGAGATATTTATTTTACCGACTTTGCAACTGTGAACATCACAATCACACTCATTTTGTCATTTCAGCATTTGCCACGAACCAAAGCCAAAGCAAAGCATGACTGCAAGAGCAACTTCAACTTGCATACAGTACCTAGCCCTAAATCAGACCTTTGACCTCTTGTTGACTGTTTTTATTGATGATATTTATAGATGTCAACAGAGGAAAGCTGACATCTATAAATATCATCAATAAAAACAGTCAACAAGAGGTCAAAGGTCTGATTTAGGGCTAACAGTACCAGATCTAGATCTGATGAGATCTACTACACTACAGACAGTAGGCTTACAGCTCTGCGTCGCTCAGGCTGCGGCTACACTACAGACAGGCTGAGACAGCCAGTCAGGCGAGTCAGCACACAGCAAAAACCATATATCTAAGCCTGAAAGAAACTGTACTAGTGCGTAGTGCAGAGCAGCCACCTGCAAGGATCAAGAATAACAGTACGTATACTGTATTATGTGTGTATAATTTACTGTACCACGTGCTAATACTGCGCTGTCATCATGTGGCAGTAGCCATAACAATGACTGGCTATATTCGCTATGAGCGCCGAAGTCGCTAATTCGCGCCTTCGGCGCTCATAGCGAATATAGCCAGTCATTGTTATGGCTATGTGTCAGATATTCTACAGATCCTCAAAATACCGGTTATGATTGTCAACGTAATAATGGCACAAAACTGAATACTGTGAATAGTTTACTCAACAACTTAATCTTACATGTAATTGTATTTTCAGGTTTTAGATCTACATGTCAACATAAGGCCACACCAATTTATAAAGTTGGTCTATGGATTTTTGTCCGAAAAAAATCGTACGTGGGAGCGATTTTTTTTTACATTTAATATTAAATTTTCTGTCTTTGGAATATTTCACTTCAAAAATGGTATGAGCGATATATTTTCTTCTACTAATAATTTCTATCTTTGGAATTTAGATTGCCAAAATTCATGCGAGGGATTTTATTTTGAATGATAAATTATGTATTTGCCGCTTATTTTTTATATTGTATTCGACCGTCATGATCTAATAGAAACAAATTGGCCAGTTTGGCGGGAAAATAGGATCATTTAAATCAATTATAACCTGTTCTTTTCTCTGTTAAACCGTCTACATGTATATATTTAGGCTGTATGAGTAATTTTTGGTAGATGAACAATTCAGTATGTATTCTGTGCCTTTTTTCACAGTAAAGACCGGTAGTTTAGAAATTTGTGAATATTTTGTCATGTGTCACGTTGAATTACATGTCATGTCATGTTTATGAATTTTGTCTAAAATAACGCAAATTATTGCAGTATTATTGAGTAAAAATCCAAACTGTCTTGTTGTATTCCGATAGTTATAGTTAGATATATACTCGGATTTTTCTAACTCGTTTACACTGTTTTTCGCTGATATTTTTGTGGTGCTAAATGGTATCGTTCTATAACTTGGCATACTTCACCTGGGAGTCAAACGGCAATTTTCTACCGAATTTCAGATTTCTATCTCGAAAATTGAGAAAGTTGGTAATCTACCCCAATGTTAAATTTAGCTCTATTATTGAATTTCAGGGTCCGCAAAAATTTTTGTGCATTTGCTCGGTTTCCTAGCTGTGCAATCTTACGAAATCAACATGTTTGTGTAGAATACACCCAATGTGTCTTCTGGTCCAAAATTACAATAATACTTCGAATTCTGTTGGATAGAGACAGGACCAAACCCTCGAATATGCTCAGATTCTTGAGATCCCGTTTTGGGCTGAAATTTAACATTGGGGTAGATTACCAACTTCTTCAATTTTTGCGATAGAAGTATGAAATCTGGTAGAAAATTGCCGTTTAACTCCTAGGTGAAGTATGCCAAGTTATAGAACGATAACATTCAGCATCGCATAAATATCGTCGAAAACCGGTGTAAACAAGATAGAAAAATCAGAGTATAGAGACCTAACAGTTACAGAAAAATTATCTATCGCAAGATACTATTGGTTGGGCTCTGGGCTCTGTTAAGTCATGCATAGACGTGGAATCAATACCCAGTATTAAGTATTCCGAGCAAACAAAACAGGGTCCGTTATCCAATCTCATAGTCCGGGGACAGAAAGTCATATCAGGCATACGAAGTGAGAGAAAACAAAAATGACAGGGAAACTCATGAACATTTCAACATTTCATGCTAGGAAGACCCGCCCGGAGCTGTGCCAACGGCCCAAAATGCTGATATTTTCCGCTCACAGGTGATCCTGTGTAGTGTTGGCATACAATGATTCAAACAAGTTCTCGGAAAATAGCAATACTGGCTCTTTAAATGCGGTTTTTTGACACCATTTGGGTGGATACCGACTGTGATTTTTATTTGGGGCAAAAACTGAGTTGTCGATGGATTTTATTAGGTCAAAATAGGTGCGGCGATTTTTTTTACCGAAATTTTGAGAATGATTTTTTAGGGGCGGCGATTCCATAGACGAACTCTATAAATTGGTGTGGCCTAAATGATATGTCATAGAAGGAAACAGATCTACTCACAAACCCCACCAGAGGGAAGATGAGAGGCCCAAGACCAACCAAATCAAACTTCATCAAGTGGCTCATAGATCTATAATGTTGTCATGTCCTGAGTAACAAGTTACAGGCACTATTGACCATGATTTATTAAATGTCAAAGAGAATTGTTACGCACTGCGAAATGTCTCAACATGTATGTCAAAGTGCAAAACTACAAGATATGGCTTGAATAGTGTCAGCCATGAAGGAATATGGCAATGTTTACCCAAAAATATGCTAACAATCTCCAGGAATTTAAACATAAGCTGTCTGGATGGTCATGACCAATAAGTAGTGTTATGGATTTTAATCATGATGCATGAGGTTTGTTAGTAGAATCTATTAGCAAGTTAGTAGTACACTAGATTTGAAACCATGAAAAAGCTTTCCACAACTTGTACACATTATTTTTGAAGAATCTGTGAAAATCCCATCATAATTGGTAATATACTAGTTAAGTAGCATAATTAAGGACAATTAATACATTCATTAATGCAACAATTATCTTAGTCAGGCCATTCACAAGACCAGAGTTCTATCCAAAGCATGCTAAATGCCCATGTTGCCGTAACATTCCATTCTGAGCGGCAACATTCCTCAGCAGCTTATAAAAGGTGCCCAGATTTGGGGATCTGGATCATTCAGAGCTTAGACTTGGTCAAACACACATCTCTTGTGAATTGTACATGTACAACCTGTTTTTTCGCCATCACAGAATAAAGTTGGAAAGCACAACTTTTGTTTTTCTTTGCGTACAGAACGTAATCCTGACAGGACTTGAATTTGAACTTAGTCAAACTGCTAAGTCTGTTTCCCGAAAGTCGGACCATGAGCAAAAGCCCGACAGTAGTTGTAATGTTTGCGTATTATCATGTATCATGTGCAATATATGAAATAATTGACAATGGCATGATAATGATAATTTGGTTTTGTTGTCCAATGCTCATCAGAATTTGTATATGTCACCTCATCATCTATGATTCATTGTCGGTCAATAACCTTGTGGCTAGTGTTTATTGTTTCATGCTATACCGACGTAAAATAAAGTTCATTTTATGATATCTTTTCAATGTTAATATTGATCATCATAGATTGATCATGACATTTTGTCAAAAGTTCATGTATAGTGTGCACAACATACTATCCATCATTATTTGCATTTAAGAAACTCATAGATTATAGTAATATATATGTGATGAAAGTTTCGTACAGCCTGGATGGCAATGAATAACAAAATTGTACAGTAATAAATGATAATATATGGGATTTTAATCATGACCCATTGTTGCTGGAAAATCCTGGTCACAGTCACGCATTACACTAAACATACTACTGTGACTAATATTCTGTTTCCCTGTTGTTGGTATCACTTTGGCACCACAGATCAAATGTCAATGTATGCATGAACTGCTAGTAAGTGGCAAATAAATGTGTAATACCATGTTTAGATTGTTGCTGCATTTGAATATACACAAATTCCGTTTGAATGAATTTAGGACACCATAATAAATAGGGGTATCTGAATTTCTGGATATATCATCGGTATAAATAAGCTGACTTCTATTTGTGGTGGATTTCCTGGTAATACTATGTTGGAATTCAAAAGTAAATTTAGTGTATAATATAGAGCAAAGAAAAAAATTGGCCACAATTTTAAACAAATTCGTGAAGTTTCCGGCAACGTATATTCCGTGTAGAGAGGATAGTGATATATGCAGTTAAATAGGAAGTGCTTAAACCAACATAGAATCTTTCATTTTATCACCAGGCGATATTGGTTTTTGGGCAGCTATGATGCATTTTCTTGTTCACATATAATAACACAGCATACCTAACGAAGATCAAACAAGGGATTTAGTAAAGTATGGTGAGCTGCATTCGAATCATTTGTGATAATACAATTAAGGTGTTAACCAAATATATATGAATATTGAAGTATCATATGGGCGTCATCCTTGTGTGTTGGAAATATGACAATTTTCCCCAATATATACATAATTGAAATGAAGAAAAATTGTCTTGATCACAAGTAGAGTTATGGCGATTTAAATTTCAACTGTTTTCCTTGAACCGCCACTTGACCCTTTCCTTGACTAGAATTGTTTAAGTTGACCTTTCAAGAGAAGCGAACTAATCAGCATATATATTTGAGAAAACCTACACTGCAAGTGAATGTATTGAACTACCAGCATACGACTATGATAGAAAATAAAAATAAAAAACTCTGGAAAGATTAACTTGTGACATAAAAAAGCACATCCGGTCTGACATACCACCCGATTCATACATCTGGTACGATAAGATGGGTACCAGGTCAAAACCTGGTCCCCATGATAATGGGTACCAGATCGTCTTATGCGTATACTGTAATATATCTGGTGCCCATGCAGTCGTACCAGGTGGGCATCATCAGTGCTGCTCTCTGGTGATTGTAGATGATAGAATTAGCTCAAGCCAAATCAGGTAGGGAGGTTATAGTTATAAATAGATCGGGGGATGCCTCTTCTTGTCTCGCACCGAGGATTCTGGCAGTCCAAAATTATACGGTGGCCTGTGGAAACTATGCCAAGGAATATTGCTTGTTTGTGTTTTACTGTGAATTTTTTATTTTCCTCGTAATGCATGGGAGATTGAGATTGGTGAAAATAAGAATATTGTAACATTGATCAGATATTGGAAATGGCAATTCGATCTGAAAAAGTGCTGAAATACATAGCGCTCGAACATAACACCCATAAAAAACTGTATACATGAAGTTAACAACGCATATATGTACGACTGCTTCTATCTAAGGTGTTTTCAGTGGAAAAAGTTCTATAACCCGTCTCATAATTTTCTTATTTTTCCAAAAGGGTGAAATATGACACTATTTGGTGATTTATATGCATATTCAATGATCAATTATGCATTTGTATTGTTTTTTATGCCTCGATAATAAATTTTTGGGCATACTGATTATTTTATATACACACTATTATTTCGTACACCTATCAATCTTTTAATACATGTATTTGGAATTTTTACAACTATTTAAATTTTGTATACATATATGATGCTTTTTATATAATATGTATACTTTATTCATAATAGGCCTCCGGCCCACATGCATATAATACACTCAATTTCAAATTTGAGTTGAACGCAGTGCTGCAAGTACATGTATCACAATGTGTGAAATTTTGAGTGAGCATCAAGGGCATAGTACAAATATTTGCTTAAATTGATAACACAATTTTTGTCTTTGGACCGCATTATCAATTTAAAATTAGTTTCCCAATTTAATTCTTTTTTAGTATACATACTTATGTACTCATTTCTGAAATCAATATATTGTGGACATACCAACAGGAAGTGAATTTCATCTTCTATATGATTTACACCGTTTTTAGTTTTACAGTAAATACATGGACGTTCTTTTCTATCGAGGCCAATATACCTTTGCTTTTCAATAGCTAAATGATGATTTAGACATCTAAATCGGGTCGGTGCTACACGATATTTCCAATGCAGATCTTCAAACAGATACATTTCAAATTCCAAGGAAGATTTAAATACACTGTACATATACAGAGTTAATGGAAAGTACATGTATCAAATATTAATTTCGCGTAATAAATCTCCTCTTCATTTTGTTCCAGACGTGGTGATATACGGTGGCTCGTATAGGACATTGTTTTTTGTTTTTTTTAAAGTTTGAAATATTTGTGGCACATATTTAATCATTTTATATGTGTATTCAATCATTTAATGCGGGTATTTAATATTTTATACGGGTATTTAATTATTTAATACGCTTATTTGATATTTTATACGGGTATTTAATCATTTAATACGCATATTTAATATTTTAGACGGGTATTTAATTATTTATTATTATTAATCATATATTACATGTATTCAATATTCTATACGCGCATTTAATATTTTATATGCGTATTTAATCATTTATTACGCATATTTAATATTTTATATGCATTCTTAATCATTTATTATATGTATTTAATATTTTTTGTACATATGTAATATCAAATACGTGCATTTAATCATTTATTAAGTGTATTTAATATTTTATACGCGTATTTAATATTTAATATTTAATACGCCCTACAAATATTTCAAACTTTTTAAAATTTAAAATGAAAAAGCAATGTCCTAAGAGAACCACCGTAGTGATATGATTAAATTATCGAATTAAATAAAATTTAAGAATATATTGTTTTAGCCCGAATTATATTGTCATGACTTGAATAGAATGGGGAAAACCGAAACGAGTAGCGTTTTGTTATGAATGATTTTTTACTCAGTTTTGAAACTGAGAATAAAATATATTAAAAAAAAAACCAGGAATGTAAGACCCTTAATTAAATATCAAGTATATATATCAAATATAAACCCGGAATTGAATTTTAAAAGTGAGAAATAAATATTAAAATTTATTTCTGGAACTAAATGCCAGGATGGGCATTGGCTAGCCGTGGATATACCCGTAATATACACCCCTAATATATACATGTGGATATATCAGTTCTTACAATGCCACATTTATAGCTCACAGGTCAATTTGCAATATGCTATACTACGTCATCTAGGAGTGTCTGCTTCTGTAGTGCTTCTGTAGTGGCAAGGTCAGAGCAAAACTCTGGAAAGGCGTCAGGTAACAATATTATTAAACTTAGAAAAAATGTGTATTTAACGTCACGGTGGAATTTTCTGTCTGAAAATGATGTTTTGGTATATGACTATTGGTTCCTTTGTCATCTAGGAGTGTCTGCTTCTGTAGTGGCAAGGTCAGAGCAAAACTCTGGAAAGGCGACAGGTAACAATATTATTAAACTTAGAAAAAGTGTGTATTTAACGTGGAATTTTCTGTCTGAAAATGATGTTTTGGTATATGACTATTGGTTCCTTTGTCATCTAGGAGTGTCTGCTTCTGTAGTGGCAAGGTCAGAGCAAAACTCTGGAAAGGCGACAGGTAACAATATTATTAAACTTAGAAAACGTGTGTATTTAACGTGGAATTTTCTGTCTGAAAATGATGTTTTGGTATATGACTATTGGTTCCTTTGTCATCTAGGAGTGTCTGCTTCTGTAGTGGCAAGGTCAGAGCAAAACTCTGGAAAGGCGACAGGTAACAATATTATTAAACTTAGAAAAAGTGTGTATTTAACGTGGAATTTTCTGTCTGAAAATGATGTTTTGGTATATGACTATTGGTTCCTTTGTCATCTAGGAGTGTCTGCTTCTGTAGTGGCAAGGTCAGAGCAAAACTCTGGAAAGGCGACAGGTAACAATATTATTAAACTTAGAAAAAGTGTGTATTTAACGTGGAATTTTCTGTCTGAAAATGATGTTTTGGTATATGACTATTGGTTCCTTTGTCATCTAGGAGTGTCTGCTTCTGTAGTGGCAAGGTCAGAGCAAAACTCTGGAAAGGCGACAGGTAACAATATTATTAAACTTAGAAAACGTGTGTATTTAACGTGGAATTTTCTGTCTGAAAATGATGTTTTGGTATATGACTATTGGTTCCTTTGTCATCTAGGAGTGTCTGCTTCTGTAGTGGCAAGGTCAGAGCAAAACTCTGGAAAGGCGACAGGTAACAATATTATTAAACTTAGAAAAAGTGTGTATTTAACGTGGAATTTTCTGTCTGAAAATGATGTTTTGGTATATGACTATTGGTTCCTTTGTCATCTAGGAGTGTCTGCTTCTGTAGTGGCAAGGTCAGAGCAAAACTCTGGAAAGGCGACAGTTAACAATATTATTAAACTTAGAAAAAGTGTGTATTTAACGTGGAATTTTCTGTCTGAAAATGATGTTTTGGTATATGACTATTGGTTCCTTTGTCATCTAGGAGTGTCTGCTTCTGTAGTGGCAAGGTCAGAGCAAAACTCTGGAAAGGCGACAGGTAACAATATTATTAAACTTAGAAAAAGTGTGTATTTAACGTGGAATTTTCTGTCTGAAAATGATGTTTTGGTATATGACTATTGGTTCCTTTGTCATCTAGGAGTGTCTGCTTCTGTAGTGGCAAGGTCAGAGCAAAACTCTGGAAAGGCGACAGGTAACAATATTATTAAACTTAGAAAAAGTGTGTATTTAACGTGGAATTTTCTGTCTGAAAATGATGTTTTGGTATATGACTATTGGTTCCTTTGTCATCTAGGAGTGTCTGCTTCTGTAGTGGCAAGGTCAGAGCAAAACTCTGGAAAGGCGACAGGTAACAATATTATTAAACTTAGAAAAAGTGTGTATTTAACGTGGAATTTTCTGTCTGAAAATGATGTTTTGGTATATGACTATGGTTCCTTTGTCATCTAGGAGTGTCTGCTTCTGTAGTGGCAAGGTCAGAGCAAAACTCTGGAAAGGCGACAGGTAACAATATTATTAAACTTAGAAAAGCTGTGTATTTAACGTGGAATTTTCTGTCTGAAAATGATGTTTTGGTATATGACTATTGGTTCCTTTGTCATCTAGGAGTGTCTGCTTCTGTAGTGGCAAGGTCAGAGCAAAACTCTGGAAAGGCGACAGGTAACAATAATAATAATAATAATAATAATAATAATAATAATAACAATAATGCACGTATGTGTTAGGCCAACCGATTAATACTGGCACGATGTTATGGGTTTGTTCTTTAACAGATCAGCAAGGAAAAAAAAAACGACGCATTGCCGCTAATGAGAAAGGTATATATATTAGGAAAATATTGACTGGCCTTGAGAGAACATACAGTTCTAGTGCCCCGAGGGATGAATATTTCCCGCGGCACCCCCGAGGGTTATATTCCGAACGGCAATAAAACTATATAAACTAAACTCAATATTTTCATTAATTCATTTGTTTGAATAACCCTTCGGTGTGAAGTCATTTTGGGAACATGCGATATTATTGCCCTGTAAGGAGACGGGTGTGCCGAAACATGGGAATACGGTGTTTTAATTGATACTCAACACCTTAAAAATATATTGCTAAGATATAATGCCTCTTATCTTTTCATCAGAGAGTGGTAATTTCATTCTGTACTACATACCACTCGCTCAACGCTGAATATAGCACTGCGTAAATTATCTTCTATTGTCCACTGACAGAAAATTCTACAAAGGCAAAGAAGAATAGGGCAAGTTCAACAGGTAAACTGAACTTAATATTTGGTCCAATTTATGAAAATATGAAACATGACAAATCAGTTGTTTTCACAAATCCCATCATGTACTTTTGTAGCGTTAAATCTTCCTTTTGAAATTGTGCTTGCCTAGGAGTGTCTGCTGCGAACATCAGTTTGATACACAAGCCCGTCAGTGAATGGACTGCACCAGTCCCAGATGCTGTGGATAATATTCGTGATGGTAAGTTGTTGACCGCTTCACTACATTTCACTAGCCTACATGTCACTTCATTCCTTGCCATGTCACTCCACTGCATGTCACGTCACTCCATATCACTTCACCACATGTTGATTCCATTCACCTTCAGAGGTTATCAGTCCAGTGCCAGGTGTAGAGGACACTGTTCCTGACGGTAAGTTTGTGACAGATATAATAGATAGAACGTGCCATATTATGCTTGTGCGAATACTCTTTGGGGGAAATGTTATGTTTAATACAATGTTCAGCACAATCGTCTTATATGCATATATTTCATCAAGTTTTGTTATCTCTACTGATCCTCCAGGCATAATTTTGGCACCCTCCTGCTTGGCAACCGGAGATATCGTGGTGGTGAGGCCGCCACAAAACACGGAATACACGGCCTATCCGTGGATCGGCTCCGTGATGAAAGTGGGAGCCAGCGTCGTCACCCTCCAGTGGACGGAGCGGTCCAGCGAAGGTCAGTGGGAGCTCGACGCAGCCAAGGACAAGGTCGCCATACAATCCGTGTTAGCGAAAATTTCACATTGGAATGGGGAGGGAATGTTGAGCCAAGAGAGAGAAGCCTTCTTAAAGAAGTTATCGTTTTCTCATTGAGATGCAGGTCGTTTTGGGTTACCGGACCTAGTAATTCCCTAGTACATGTATGGTGGGTGGCTGACTGCCATAATTTTATGGTTACGTGTATACAAATTTATTTGGTTTAAACATATTTTATTGAATGAATTGCCAAATAGCACAATTGGCTAATGATGCGGCTTTTCAAAATACAGTACACACATACCCCTGCACACACACACATACACACACACACATTCATACACAATCAGTACTTTACAATGCGATACATAAATGCAACACCAATCAAATAACATGTATATACGCGATACAAACGATTCGAGGAAACGGAGAACATTTACTTTAGAAATCTCTTCGATGATAGAATGAAATTATGTGTAGCATAGAGGATTATTTTGTTCATATCAAGAGACAATATAGGTGAGCCTGACACCAGAGTATCCACTGTGAACTCCACATTATCAGTTTCAAGACAGTCGTATAAAGTATCAAATAGAGTGTGCCTTTCGCTCTCATATAGCTCACATTCAAAGAAATAGTGATAACTGGTCTCCATGGCTTGATTGCAAAAACACGTACCGTTATCGATGCAGCCTTTAGAGAATAAATCATATTTCAGATCGGAGAAGTTCATTCGTATTTGTGCGGTTAATATCTGCAAGTAACGAGTTCCGAGGTTATATAATTCTTGTTTCGAGTCCACATTCGTACTTTTCATTGCACTCTTAAAAGCTGATATACTTGTTCTAGATTTGTAGGATTGATCCAGCCTGTTGTACAACGCTATAGATGAGAGTAAGGTGGACTTGCGAAATAAATCCGTCTTGAAGCGGAATTGAGGCAAAGTGGAATTTCTAAGCGGACGAGTGGTATTAGTTACAGTGGGAAGAATATCGAACAGGTGTTTGGGGGCCTTCTTCAGTTGTAGTTCATGAAGAAAGATCAATTTATGCGAGTTCCGTCGTTTAGACATCTTTTCCCAACCAAGTTCTTTGTAAAGAGATTCATGTGACGTTCGACGCTTCGCCCCCGTGACTATCCGAGCTGCCCTTAATTGAATGTCTTCGATAGACTTTTGAAGTGCTAAACTACAATTGTCCCAAACAATGTCAGCATATTCCAGAAGTGGTCTGATGTAAGACTTATACAATGTCTCGAGAGAAGAACGCGGAAGACTCTTTTTCAATGACTGAAGCATGTTTAGACGTTTGTTTGACTTGCTCAGAATACATGCGATATGATCAGACCAAGTGAAACGAGAGTTGATCGTGAGTCCAAGATGCTTGTGCGTTTCAGTTTGGGTCAGGATTGAGCTCCCAATTCGGACGGGCAATAAGGGCGTGGGTGTCAGCTTTCGGGAAATTAATAAGACAATGCTTTTGTCTGTGTTTAACTGCAAGAGCCACTGAGCGCACCATTTGCAGATTTTATCAAGATCTTTATTCATGTCGTTCACTGCTCTAATCATGTTGCCCTTTTTTACTGCTCTAAAAAGGGAGGTGTCATCAGCATAGAGCTGGATATTAGAAGAAATACCTTCGCATATATCATTGATAAATATCAAGAACAGAAGAGGACCAAGTACTGACCCCTGTGGAACACCAGCATTAATTGGCCTTAGTGACGAAAACTTGCCTTGGAGAGCGACATATTGATACCTGTTGGATAGATAGCTTTGGAACCATTGCAATAAATGATTGCATATCCCCAACTTCTTCATTTTCCAAAGTAATCCCCGATGCCAAACCGTATCGAAAGCTTTGCGAAAGTCAAGAAAGACGGAGATAACTTCGTCTCCATTGTCGAGACTGGTGTAAATTTTATGACATATAGATACGATCTGCCTCACAGTCGAGTCTCCTGGACAAAATCCTGATTGAAAACTCGTCAGCAGTTTAAATTGTGACAGATATTCATACACATGGTTATGTATTAACCTCTCAAAAACCTTGGATACACAGCATAATAAGGATATTGGGCGAAAATTTTCACACAAATTAATGCTACATTTTTTGTGCAGAGGGATCACTTGGGCAATTTTCCATACATCAGGATATATTCCTTTCTGTAGACTCATATTGAAAATACGACACAATGGTTTCGCAATTGGGTAAGCTACTTCTTTCAATATGAGATTACCAATCTCGTCGGGGCCCGTGGCCTTGCTGGTGTCCAAATTGTATAATATCTTGTAAACATCAATTTCTTTGATGTAAGGGACATCAAGAGATGATTGCGTATTAGGGGAAATATGATCCGGAAGCAAGACATCTGAATCTTCCAGGTATGTTTGACGCACAAAATAATCGTTAAATAGCTCGGCCTTTTCCATCGGATCAACAATGATTGC
Organism: Terebella lapidaria; assembly: GCA_949152475.1. NCBI lineage: Eukaryota > Metazoa > Annelida > Polychaeta > Terebellida > Terebellidae > Terebella > Terebella lapidaria. Next base: position 8,503,154 of record OX424566.1, read on the forward strand.
ATTATTAAAGAAAAGGGGTGCATTCGTGGGTGCGCAATTCTGTCGAAAGAATGATCGCAGGGATTTCCAGTATGATTTAGGGTTCGATTTAGCTTTTTCTCTTTGAAGATTAAGTAAACTCGCCGATTCGAATTCCAGTTTTGTTTTTCGCAAGCAGTTCACTACTTCGTTTCTAGACGCGTTGTATTTCAACCTATTATAGTCATTGGGAACATGCTTAAATATTTTATGTAATCGGTCACGCTTACGCATTAGATTTCTAAGCTCCCCATTCATAAAGGGCTTATCTTGTGGACGAATAGTAGTTGTATAATGAGGGATACAAAATTCAGAGAGTTCCTTCAGTATTGACATGAACTCGACAACACAATCATTCACATTATCTTTCGAAAACACGCTGTCCCAGCGTGAAGCGGTCAAGAGATTTCTTAGCATGTTGAAATCTCCACGACTAAAATTCCAAACATTTCGTTGAAAAGCATGTACATAATTGACTTTGCTGGTCAAAGTAATAGAGACTGGGGCATGGTCACAGTTATTTATCAGAGGATGCACCACTTGATTGCAAATCAGTGATGGGTTGTTGCAAAAAAACAAATCTAGGCACGATTGATTTGTGCCATGAAATCGAGTGGGTTCATGTATGAACTGCGAACATCCGAGAGAGTCGAAAAATTGCTTCAATAGTGCACCTTCTGGCGTGTTTTGATCATGTGGACAGAAAGAAGAGTGCTTACAATTGAAATCTCCCATAAACATCAATGATGTGTAACCATTCACTTTGGAAATCGAACGTTCAAGGCCACTTAAAAAATCTGCCGTGTTATATGAGGGGGGTTTGTAGCAAAAGTAAATTAAGAATTTAGCATTTTTTAACTGCAGTTCTACACACACAGTCTCACTATCTGTAGGTTCGAACTGCAGTCGACGCTTTGCTGGACATTCGTCTTTAATAAAAACACAGAGACCACCGCCACGTCTATTTCGGTCCCGACGTATGACTTGCGAATAGCCGGTAAAGGTAAGAGCGTCATTCTCAATTGAACCGTCAAGCCAGGTTTCGCTCACAGCTAATATTGACAAGTTATTCAACAATGCAAACGATTTTATTTCATCGATTTTCGAAACAGAGCGATCAAGACCTTGGGCCAGGAGGCTGCGCGCGTTCAGATGACCAATAACTATTTTCTGCTCAAGGTTAGGCCCTGGGTTTGATTCTACATCTCCACAAGTGCTAATTATGATCGGTAAAACATATATATTAAAGATATAGTTCAGATAGATAAAGCACCAGAAAAATTTCTCAGATCGAAATGTTCTCGCGTTTCCCCGTATCATACAAAGAAAAAGTCCAACAAATAGTCGGTATTGCATCAAGTCACACATACTGATTCACACACTAACTGACAAGCTTACATGCATTCACAAAATTACAAAAACGGAAAGGAGAAACGAAAAACGCGCCCTTTTAGCGTGATTACAAGTTACACCATGTTGCTTGAGGATTTCAGTTGACTATATAGAAATACATTTAACATATTGCGCGTGGATAGATGTGAAAACAAGCTGAGCACCATAAATAACTGACAAAACATAAGCCTTTGCAATTGTAACATACACTTTTGACACACCGACAACCGTAGGAACACAATATACACTATCAGGTAAATATACAACTCAGTGACCATAATAATGCTTGTCATCGTTGATGATGTATGTATAACACAGTAATACCGGTTATAGTTTGACGTTTGTATAGGCCACTAACATGCCGGGCTGGACAGCCCCATGTTCAAGTAGCATGAAAAAGCGCCATTAGATTACACGGAAGTCGATTAGAATGGTCACTGCTCACAATTTTCTTCATTTCCAGCACGAAATCGGAATGATTTCGGATACACGTACTCATTCAGTCTTATCCTACTGCCAGTGATATTTCTCCTACAGTAACGTTATCTATCAACACCAATAAGTACCACATGTTCATGTATACATGAGGCGATAATGGAGATATTATTGAAATTAGTGGAGAACCGTCTGTTGCATTTACACACAGAATGTTTAAAGTAAGTTGTATTAATTTAAAACCTTGACCACTCACGTCTGGGGAAAGAGTGCGTTTCACCGTGGACAAATCGACGGGCTTTAAAGGCAAACTTGGATAGCGCCTGACAAATGTGCTGCTTCAACCTTTTGCTACCATCTGAATTAAGATGTACTCCATCAGCACAGTAATATCTTTCGTCAATTTTACCACCGGAAGTGAACAATTTGTATGTGGCGACAGACATAATATGTTTGCCCCAGGTGGCGCATTCTGTTTTGATCAACCTATTTGTTTCCAAAAACTTTTCTTTACACAGATCATCAATTCTAGGCCTAGGAATCAGAGATGAGATCACGACTACACATTGTGGGTTAATTGATAAGATTAGGTTAGCTAAATCGTGCAGTTTACACACAATATCCATTGGAGAGTCAGTTTCAATATTGTTCCCTCCACACAGGAGAAATATTGCATCATATTGCTGAGTGATATTATGTCTTTTGGCCACTACATTCGTGACATCCTCGACTCTCGCACCTCTTAAAGAGTAGATATCCGTATCGTTAATATACTTAATATCTTTCACAAGAGATGAGCCGATGACGAGTCTGGAAGACATGATGGATGATTCTGACGGCATTTACTTGGAATCAGATACGGGTTGGATCGCCTTACGAACATCACGTAAGATGTCGCCCATCACATTAGTCCCTGGCCAGGTGTTTCCTCGGTGGATGGCATCCGTCGCACTTATACCAGTTCCCCAGTACGAGTCAAAAGGATTGCTTTCGACCAGGGACCTATCACCGGTCTCCAGAAGGATTCGCGAGAGATATTTGCTCTGCCGGAATTTCTCCAGGACGATAGAAGACATGGATGTGAGTGCCTTTATCGGGTTCCCCCAGTCTCGCTTCCCAAACGATTCGCCGATTTGTTTCTGGATCGCAGGTTGGGTCTCCGCTAGGATCCGAGCCCCGCACGTAGCTTCACCGTAATATACAGACTTCTTATGGAAGTACGCCTGCTCCGCACAGTTGTACTGAATTCCGTCAACGACGAAGTCAGCAGGATAGAAATTGGAGAATGGACTTTGAACCCCGTAGAAGTACAATAGGTCCTCATCTGCAGTACATCCGATTACTTTTTGTAGCGCCTCTGGAAGTAGATGGAGGGTTGCAATCGTATAAGTATGACCCTTAACGAGCAAGCGGTCCTGTACAAGGTAGGTATCTTCCTTGAAATCATCCAGAGTGTAGGCGAGATTGACGATTTGCTGGAGGACTCTCCGTTTGGTCTGTACAGCCGGTGGGAAGAGCTGCCTCATACGAATCGGATTGGACAGCTTGTCACGAGTTTTCCAGGCAAAATTACGATCGTGCGCGTGGGAAAAACGTACTGTTATCGGTCGTGTTTTGTTTTTGGTGTATCTCCCCAGTCGATTCGCTGACAGAATTGACTTATCGTCAGTCGGAACCCCCACAGAGTTCAAGATTGAAGTAACACGCTGTTTTGCGTTCTCATTTTTTTGCTCAGGGACACCAAGGAATTGGATGCTTCGCTTACAGTCCTCTTGTTCCAGTGTCGTCACTCTACTGTCAAATATTTCTTGTTTATGTTTCAGAACGTTCAGTTGCAGTTTCAATATCGTATTTTCCGATTCAACTTCAGTTAGTTTGTTTTGGAGCGCCGTTAATTTGGTAGCATTTTCATCCACAGTGGCTTGAAGATTGTCAATTTTTTCTAAGAGAGTGTCGAGTTTTTTGTCAATAGACGCCATTGTGTTGAGTTATACAGCCTGTTATACAACCTGTGTAGCAAGTGGAGTGTGACCGCCCGGTTGACCTATGAGTTCAATCGACCGTGAACAAAATGTCCAAGTTATCGCCCATGTATACTGCCAGTAACGTTATTCCAACATGTTTTTTCACATAAAATCCAAGTATATAGTTGGTGTATCCGTGCTCAGTATGTTCTCACACATGTTATATTCGTTAGCGAACACATTTATCCATCAATTCGCGCCAGTAACGGTTAAAAACACAGGCATCCTCAGGAGCAACACATAGTTAGAATCACGCCATCACGCCTTGGATTTTCACTTTCAAATTTATTTCATTGTTCTTGTGACTATATAATGTATGATTTTTCAAGAATATATTGAAAACCATATTTCAGTAGTGCATGTACTAAATGTCTAATTACTATACTCGTTCTATAGAAACCGTAATTATGATTGGCTGTGTTGTTGATGGCGTTCACTCAAGCCACAAATGGCAGTGTTATTTGTTATTTGAATTAATAAAAGCTGATCTGATTGCCTACCTATGGATTATGCCTAGTTCTTCTTTACCCATGATGCCGGTATGATGAAAAGCCGGTGAGTGAGACAAGCTATGACAAGTCGGCTAGGATGATTCTCGGGAATCATGCAAGGGCGGAGGCCGATAATAAACATCTAACAAAGTATCAGAATGGCGATCAAACAAGTTGTGACTTTTATAATTTAGGTGCCAAACATTAATACGTCGGCTCGGATGATTCTCGGGAATCATGCAAGGACGGAGGCCTGTATTGAACATGTGATACACTTTTAGAATGAAGATGGCACGAGCTGTGATCGAATATAATGAGGTGCTAGGGGATTGCCAGGCATTGAGAAGTCGGCCCGGGTGATTCTCGGGAATCATGCAAGGAACGAGGTCCCTTTAATAAACATGTACCAAATTAGAAAATGATGAAACAAGTTGTGATATTGTTATCCTTCATGCGCTATGTGAAGATTGTCATATTCGTGTGGGGCACACCTGGCACGAGTTGGCTAGGATGATCTTCAAGAATGACAAAGACGAAGGCATGTACTAAACATCAATCAACTGTCAGAATGGTGGAGAAATTAAGGTAGTACTATAACAGGTATTGTCAGAAACCCATAAGAGATGGGTTTCTGGTACAATTAAGGTAGTGTCAAACAGGCTCGGATGATTCTCGGGAATCAGCCAGGACCGAGGCCCATATTGGACGTGTAGTAAAGTTATAAAATGGAGATGGTACAAGTTGTGAAACGTAATAAATCATTGAGAAGTCGGCTGGGTGATTCTTGAGAATCAGCGAGGTCGGAGGCCCGTAATGAGCATCTGACCTACTCTCAGAATGATGATGAAACAAGTTGTGATTTTTATACTTCAGGTGGTAAGGTATATTGTCAAACACGCACAGGTTATGTTCGACGATTCTCGGGAATCAGCCAGGACCGAGGCCGGTATTGAACGTGTATTACACTCTGAGAATGGCGATGGAATAAGTTGTTATCCTTATTATAATTCGAGTTGGAGGATTGCCAAATTTGTAGATACGAGTCGGCTAGGATGATTCTCTGGACTTAGGGAGGTCAGCCGTCCGTTATAAACATCTAACGAATATCAGAATAAACATCAGAATGGTGATGAAACAATTTGTGATTCTTATTGTTCGGGTGCTAAGTTATCGTCAAACAGGCACGGGTCAGCTCCGATGATTCTCGGGAATCAGCCTGGACCGAGGCCTATATTGAACGTGTAGTAAAGTTATAAAATGGAGATGATACAAGTTGTGAAACGTAATAAATCATTGTGAAGTCGGCTGGGTGATTCTTGAGAATCAGCGAGGTCGGAGGCCCGTAATGAGCATCTGACCTACTGTCAGAATGATGATGAAACAAGTTGTGATTTTTATACTTCAGGTGGTAAGGTATATTGTCAAACACGCACAGGTTATGTTCGACGATTCTCGGGAATCAGCCAGGACCGAGGCCGGTATTGAACGTGTAGTAAAGTTATAAAATGGAGATGGTACAAGTTGTGAAACGTTATAAATCATTGAGAATCAGCAAGAGCCGATAACTCTAAAACCATGTAGCCAACTGTTAGACCGGTGATGAAACAAGTTGTGAATTTTTTTTATCATTCAGGCGCTATCGAAGGATTGCTATATACAGGTGCGTGTAGGCACGAGTCGGCCAGGATGAGGAGAAAAGGCAGAGGTCCGCAATAAAAAATGATGTTGAAATAAGATTTAACTTTTATAATTCAGGTGCTAAGTTATTGTCAAACAGGCCCGGGTAGGCTCGGGTGATTCTCGAGAATCATCTGAAGCAGAGGCCTAGCTGTATTGAACACGGAGTAGACTTTTTGAACGGTGATGGAACAAGTTGTGTTAGAAAACTCAGGTGCTGCGGGATTGCAAAGCAACACACAAATCAGCTCAGATGATTCTCGGGAATCATTCAGGGCTGAACCCCGAAAAAAAACCCAGAATGGTTACGGAACGTAATTTTATAATTCAGCTGCTAAGGTATTGTCAAGAAACTGCCAACTGCCAGAATGGTGACCAAACAAGGTGTGGTTTTCAAGTGCTAAGGTATCGCCAAACATTCACATGTCGGCTTGGATTCAGTCAGCGAGGGTTTGCCATGCATTAAGAAGTTGGTTCTGTTCTATTGGACATGGCAAGATACATATCCATACAAGCTGACGGGACTTGGAAATGGACTTGAAAATGGATAATGCTAATGACTCAAGGACAATGTTCTTTACATATAACACTAGTTGCTATTTCTGGCCAATAAGATAATGGCCAAACCAAATCTGACACTGTTATTTGTAGTTCACAGGTCAATATGCAATATGCTATACTACGTGCAAAGAACTACACGCAATCATGTATTTTGATAATTATTATGAGTACAGTAGCATTTCGATTATTTCTATATAATGTTTACAGTGTAAGTCGGAACATTATGATACATGTGCATAGCAGTCCCTGCAGAATAATGCTATCTTTCAGTTTCCCCTATGAACACAAATCTACACATGCACTCTTATCGCACTTGAAAGAGATGCTACAGATGACAAGTTATCCGCCGGAGATTAGCGGCTCCAGCGGTAAAAACATTGGTATAGCTATCTTTTTATTTGTGTGTTTAGAGGATGTGCGGAGCGATCTTTATTGACCATGTACCGCCTGATAGGGGCAGGCCAACAACAGATGGAGTCTCACAATGAAAGAGATACCTGTGATAAAATCCTTCCCTACCAAGCATTCAATTAAAAATAGAAAACCTCGTTATAGAACCTATGCCTGAAACTTCAGGAGGCGGAGTGGCACCAGTCGTTGTGTACTCATTGTATGTAACTGCTATAATGAGAATAATAATGTTTGTGGGTAATTACGACCAAACTAACCAAAGTGGTTGCAATGTACACTAAAGAGACCCAAAACCATTTTGAACCCTGTCCTTACGAGACAATACAACATGCCAACAATAGCAATTTACCGCCGTTCTTTATTTCTCTCCACCTCATTCCCGTTGTTGCTATTTATTTCTATTTCACCGATGTTAGGAATATATTGATCAATTGCATTACGTCAATAATATTGTTTTTGTGTGCAAATACACGCACGTGTTTCGATCATTTATCCTAAAAAATATACTATATTTACATGTACGCTATTTAGGTCGTACATTGAGATTTCACTCCCAATATAACTGACATATGGTGATAGTTCTGTGAAATTGAATGCGTGGACACATCTCGCCTCCCCTTCCAACACGCGGATCATAAAACTGTCTGGTTCTGGGTTTCATCAAACAAAATATGCCATAGGGCCTAAACATAACACCTGGATATTCCCCCGTGTCGGGTCTGGATCTACCTCCCGTAGGCTGGCTCTCTCCGAGAAAAGACTCCCCAGGGTCGTATCAGGAAGAGCTTATCTAATTTGTTTTCACGCTGTGAGTTTTTATTGGTTTTGTTTCTTAAAACTTATGTCATTATTAAACTTAACAATCTGACTTTTGGGACTTTGTGGATATGTTGTACCCTGTCTATACGAGGGATCAATTTGAAACTGACACTAACCGTTGGGAACAATTATGTTAGGAAGAATTTGTGTGTATTTCATGTTTATTCATTGAAGACAGGTTTTGTTCCGGAACAAGTTCACAAGTCCTTATGGCAATCGATTTGTCCAGCGCTGTAGGTCCAACACATACCACTTGTTGAACATTCATGTAGATGCATGTACATTGAGTGTATATTCATATAGTTATATACATGCCATTTAGGCCTGTCTTTTGATGTACCAGTGACCCCTAATTACTCGCTCACCAAACACTTGCGCCCCACCCACCTCTCTCCCCACCCTCTTATAACCACTGGCAACTCGCTCGATCAGGTCACAATTTGCCATAAATATTTGTAGTTCCCAATCGAGCAACTGTATTTATCGACATTGAATCATTAGAATAGTCATTGAATAGTCATTGAATCATTAGAATAGTTGTTTCATGACAATTGAAATGTTACGAAGAAGGCGATAAGGACACAGCGGCAGCGAGATCATGTCCGTTCAATGATCAGAAAAAATATATAAATGGGTAAATATACATATAGGTATGGATCCAATTCTGAAAGTAGAATACAAAAGGCTGATACACAACATATGACGCCAATCGCTACAGAAAGTCAATTTGCTGACATATATCTACATATATCACAATAAAAAAATAGATCATATATCACCATGTGCTTCCGTTGTCTGCTAGCGATTGTGCACATATAATACATGCATCATTTGCATATTTGTTCTTCTATCCTTTGAATTATTAGTTTATAGTCTGACAATTAAATCAGGCAACAATACATAATCGTAAATGTATTGTTCAAAGTATAATAGTTGTATTGTTTTGGAGAGTATAAAAAATGCACTGGCACAAGATAATTGTAAGAGTAACACATAACATAAAACAGCAATAAAAATTCAATGAGCGACATTGAACAAATTTTGTTGGATTATTTAAGTTTGCTTCTGACTAAAAGTTCTTTAAGATTTTGATGCTTCTTGTAAGCTGTTGCTATTTTAATATCACCATCAGTATTTTTGTTGAGTTGTTTCATATGCTTTTTAACAATTTGGGCTGAAAGAGTACCTGTTTTTGAGAAGGGTACTATATACACCATGTCGAATTTATTTTTACTTTTGTTCAAAGGGTCATACTTTGTAAATTTTTGAACGTTGAGGCCATGAGGTTCGAAAGTGCCTAGAGTATCAATCCAACAATATTTCCTTTCAAGTCGCCATTGTTTGTTTAAAAGTTCATCACCAAGATCGGAAACCTGTTCAATTGGTAAAAGAGAAAAACATTCAATGGAAAATTCAGTTTTGCTGTGAAATTTAGATAGATGACTGTATAATGCGTTTTCCTCATTGCAGCTAGTTATTGCAGCACGGTGACGATTGTTTCTGAATTTGAGTGATTTACCGGTTTCACCTACATATTGTTTTTCGCAAAGCTTACAAGTGTATAGATAAATTATATTTTCGGAGTTGCAATCCAAAGCTGAGTTGATTGAGTAGGTCTGTTCAAAAACTGATCCCGAGAAATTTTGACAATTTGGAACTAAATGACATGTCTGACATTGTCTAGAATTACAAGGTTTTGAGCCAGACGAGCTGGAAGTGGGCAATTGAAAATCAGCACCTAGTCTTTCCTCACTGTTCAAAATTCTCAATGTTTCATTCTTGATTTTGCGAAGCCAACGTTTTGAGTAGTTACGTTTCGAAAGTGCCTTGAATAATATTTGACAAGCTGATTCAACATCATCTGGATATGAGCAAATTTGGAAAAATCGAAAAACTTGGGACTTGATTAGTCCTTTATAAGTGTGTTTTGGATGAAAAGAGAGCTTATGCAACAACTGATGAGTATCCGTTGGCTTGAAGAAAACTTTTGCTTCTAATGTGTTTTCTTTGCTCCTGAACAAAGTAGTATCCAAAAAATTAATTGAATCAGTACTAATTTCAGCTTTGAAGTTGATTGATGCCCTATGAGAATTGAAAATTTCGAGAAACTGGTGAAATTTGGAAATGCCATGTGGCCAAATGAGGAAAATGTCATCTAAATACCTATAATAGCAATCTGGTTTGAATGGACACTTTTGTAAAGCTTGCTTTTCAAATTCAGCCATATAAATATCTGCATAATGAGGTGCATATTTCTGACCCATGGCTGTGCCTGAAACTTGTAGGAATGTCTTACCGTCAAATTCAAAGTCATTACATTTAAGTGAAATTTACAATAATTCTATTATACCTTTGAATAGTTCATTGTTTGCCAAAGTCGGGAATGCATTTTTAATTGCTTGGATACCTTCTTCATGATTTATATTAGTATACATACTTTCAACATCTAAAGTGATTAGTAAAGAATTTGGATCTAGTTCAAGCCCTCTAACTTTATCTAAAAAGTCATACGTGTTTTTTATATATGACGGATGCTTATTTGCTTGATCTTTTATATATGAATCAATATACATAGCTACTTTTTCAGATTCACTGCTGCAGTCCGAAACAATTGGGCGCCCTGGAGGCATTACATTTGGAATTGGCCAGGAGTCTTTGGGTTTATGAATTTTAGGTAGCATATAAAATCTTCTTTGACGAGGGCGTTCTGGTGGTAAAAGAAATTGGAATACTTTTTCAGAAAGGCATCCAGAATTGCGTAATCCTTTTAAAATTTTTGTTATTTTTGCTGAATTTTCTAGGTAAAGAGGAGTGTCAATTTCTCTGTAATGAGCTGGATTGTATAATTGACGAAAGCCTTCATTAATATAATTTGGCCTATCCATAATTACGACTGCACTACCTTTATCTGCTTTTTTAATTACCAAGTCTACGTTATTTTGTAAATTCTTTATAGTTTTATATTCCATTTTCGTTAGGTTTTTGGTTTCTGGTTGAATTTTCAAGTTTTCAATTTCCTTAGATATTGCCGAAATGCAATCTAGAACGGGCTTGTCAATCATGGAACTCGGTGGAGTCCAGGTAGATTTTGGAGTGAATTTTGATCTATTTGTGAATGAATTTGGACGGTGAGAAAAATAATTTTGAAGTTTGAGTTTTCTACCAAAATCTTGCACAGCTTGTTTAATTGGATCCAATGTTATCCTTTGAATTATTAGTTTATAGTCTGACAATTAAATCAGGCAACAATACATAATCGTAAATGTATTGTTCAAAGTATAATAGTTGTATTGTTATGTATGTGATATTTAAGTCATGACTTCGGCGATTTAACGGCGATGATTCCTCCATAAACTTAAGAAACACGTTTGAAACGGAACCTTGATCTATTCGCGTGGATTTACATGTATGATTGCAATACACATGCGTACAGGCAAACGCAGCACATACGTGCTTACCACATTGTGTTAAGATATCAATGTTTTCACAAGATGATGCTTGTATTTTTATGTCCATTCCATCCATCCATAAAATATGACATGTATGCAAATGCATTGCACTAAAATGATCTGTTATGTTTTACCATCATCACCGTGTTGTTGTTTTAGTCATAATAGCTAGATATATATTATTACTATTGAGCCGCTGGTACTGCTGGTGGACGATAAATTTAGCATAAACTCATATCATGAACTCAGTATCCTATTGAGTTGTGAGATTTGGTTCTGACTCGGTGCTTGTCACACACCTACTCTACCTGGAAATTTTCTAATTTCTAATTCGAAATTTGCATGACTTACCAACCATCAATCATGGGAAAACTTTTGCATGTTCAGCTCTGGATCCACAGAACTGACCTTTCTACAATACATATGTACATAAAACAGTTTTCCCATGGTGAATAAAGTAGTTTATGTTATTACAAAGGATCACATATTAAATCCTACATATTTATTATATCAAAAATATATGGATAAACATGGAAACAATACCCAAGTATATAGTATCCGAGCAAACAAAACCGAGTCCATCATCCAATCTCAAAGTTCAGTGTCAGAATATGAAAATTTTGTCGGGATTCGCCCCTCTTCCAACATTCATGCATTTGGCTGTATATTTTGATGTAAATCTGAATTTTGAATATCGTGGGAAAAGGAAGAAAAGCAGGACGAAATAGGAACATAGCGGCATTCACATGGTGAATTTATAGTGCGAAGTTGGGGAGGCTATAGTTTTTGACCCACTGATGTAAGTTGCAGATTTTCCAATTAGCAAAATGAACACATGAACTAGCTAAATACATTTTAATGATTTTTGACTTAGTAATTGGAGTTTTGAATAACTGTAAAACGGGTACCAGTAAATATGTGCACAATGCAACAAAAAACAACCGGATCACCAGGGCTAATGACCAGGGCCCAGCGTCATGTGAGTGACCAAGGTCGAAATGAATTAAATTTATTGAACAATGGACGAAAACACATCAATCAAAACTGAATTCAATTGAACATAATTCAGGCATCACATATTATGCAAGCATACTTCGATCATCCGCATAACTTGTTGTTTCATCATGACTTGTTTTGTTAGTTTAAAGCTGCTGCCATCAAATGTACGCAATTTTTTTTTCAAAACCATATTTTTTGTTGTTAAAAACATCCAATGCAATATAACAAAAGGTGTGCTCAATGATTTTGACGATTACAGTCTGTCCGAGTTGTCTTTTCATCCGCTATAGCACCCATTTTGTACCGGTTTTGGAAATAAACAAACGAAGTGTATCCATCAAACCCAATGTAAACAAATGCTCAAACCGCGCTTAAAAGTCCACATCGAATAAAGTTTTCAATTCTTATGTGCATATATAGTGTAGTTGTGAGAAAATAATCAGTGATATACCATGATGTGCGTGGAATTGTCAGTCTATCTCGCACTTCTATGCTTTGTTTACATCTGCGTGTGATGGATACAGTTCCTGTATTTACACGAGAACCGCCTGTTCAAATGAGCAAAATGTCCCTGAGGACTGGTTATTTTCATTACATTCGATGTAAGTATGTTTCATTCAGTTAGTTTAGCATGTTTAATATGAGATATAGTTTTAAAAATTTTTTGACTGGTTTCGAAGGCAGCAGCTTTAAACACAACAAGATGTGTTAACATGAAAATATCAGGTTGTTGTAAAATATTATAATAAAGCATCTTATCATAACACGTTAATATATTTTCTTTACATCAAGACGCCTTGTTGTGATATTTCTACACATTATGACATCAAATCATCATACATTTTCACGTTAGGATGTCTTGTCGTGATGAAGTTAACGTTAAAATGACTTGTGATACATATGAAATTGTAAGACATCTTGCTGAGTTTATCATGTTAAGACAACTTAGCGGGATATTTTCACTTTAACACGTCTTAACGTAAAAGTTAACACAACAATCTGCACTGAAACAAAAGGTTATATGGATGCTCAAAATATGCTTACATCAAAGAGCCTCCACAGGGTCTTTGCTTATAGTCCTCAAGCCAGATCCAGAAATATGTCACTTTATTGCACCCGAAAGGTGGAAAAGGTCTGACCTATGCATGTTGTAGAGAAATGTATCTGGAACAAGAATAGCCCGGGTGTCTGTTTCCACCATGTCAGCATCATATCAGAAATTTGCATTTTGTTAGGGTACCCCTTGTCGATTTTCGGTGCGTTTTTCGCACATCAAATTTGGGGGTATGTTAGCCCTATGACTTGTAACTTTTTTTTGGATGATGGCATGAGCAAATCAATAATACCACTGCAAAGGAAATTGAAAATCCTATCAAAATATACCAGATAATATTTTTTGGGCTGATTATTACACGACGTGCAACAGTCAGAACATCTGATGATATAATTGCCTGAAGCGAAAGCACAATGTTTGAAAGAACATCAATGATTTCAATGATTACTAATTGTTTATGTTGTGTAATTCCATGCCATTTTCATATTGATTTTGCTTTATGAAAATTTGTCATCAAAATGGACCCTAATGAGATGAGAAATAACTGTTTCCATTTTTTTCGCATATTAATTGTGTGCAAATCCAAGATTCTAACAATCGCCATATCTATGGCCCTAATTGACATGGAAACATTAAATTTGTGTCGTTTTATATGTCTTCAGGCACAAGGAATCCAGTAAAACGATTCTTTTAACGATACTTGTTAGTATTAACTTGTTAAACAGAGGCTACTCAGTCAGCTCAGTCCGAACGTGGGCCGACTTCTCACCAATGCAGTCAGTTTAGGGAGGTTGAATCCCCTACCTCGGCAGTGGTATGTGGTCGCCAAACCGTGCGAGTGTGTTTTCATCCGAAGTTTTGTACTACATTAATAACCACCTTCAAGCCAAGACCCGAGCCAATAAGAGATATTTAAATAAGCATATATTTATTCATCAATTGTTGATACACCATATCACCATTATCGTCCTGGTCATTTTCCGCATCCTTCGGGTTATCGAAAGTAGGTACATGTTCAGGCTTGCTTCAGTTGCATCAAACTTGCAAAGATCTGTGCAAGTCACGTTGAACAGTTCTTCTGGCATTGCTGGTATATTGTCACATTCCATGAGTTCCTCAACTGCCTGGTGCTGGTGGTGTGTGCTTTCGTTCCAGCCCAGGTCTACTGGATTCAATACTTCAGGTTCAGACGCTGTGTCCTGAGACCATATTTTGCTTAGTTATGCAATGCTTGTAATATTTATATGAAACACTGGTGACATTGTCTGGAATGAATTGGATTCGGTCTGTTTGTCCTTACTTTTGGATGCCCAGTGACACTTGCACCCATAATGGCAAGAAATCTTAGTAGGGTGCAATCTTGGAACATTATACATAGACCTGGAGTTGATACACTATCTTTTGTCTCCAGTGCCTGTTATGACTGGTTGTTTATTTGATTCTATCAGTTTATCACCAAAATCCTGATGAACCTTTAATATTGATAATATGTGTGCACGTGTGAAATTTGGCTTTCTACATGCAACAGGCGTATGGTGCCGCCATTGTATATATCCTGTTGCTCTCAGTTACTAAATGGCTCACACCCCAGTGTCAGCTGCTTCAGGAAGCCTTTCACTGGTTCAGACTCTGTGGCTTCAAGTATAAAGCTGTGACGATGTGATTTTCTACAGCAACAGTAAATTATCTATTATATTAAGAGGGTATCCACCCCGATTCACCTAAGCTTGAACCGATCAGACACTAGGAACCCTTTACCAAATGTGGATCCATCGTATTCTTGGATACCCAGGGTTTTATCACTGATTCGTGTCCAATTATTGGACAAAAGATTGTATAGGACAAAGATCGAAGTTTCACGATTGTCTTCAGTGCAACACTTTTACCATGAGGAGGCAAAATAACCCAGTCAGTTATGTATGCACCAGTGCTGATCTCCGTGCAGTGATCTAAGGTGGCTGGCAGAACTGTCCACATACAACTTCTTTGTTTGTGTGCCAGGGTCCATCCGGGGTTCGCCCAATTTGGTAGTCAGCATTTCTACTAGTTCAGCTATTGAGATATCCCTTTAGCTCACTTGGTAGAGTGTTGGACCACCGTTCATCGGGTCCTGAGTTCGAATCTCCTCTCGGGCAAGTGGATTTTTCCAAACCCTGCAACTTTGGTGCCCAATGGGAGACATGTCCAAAGGTCAAGGACGAGATTTCCGAAGAGGGGGAGTATGTGCCAGGGCACATTTTGGGTTCACCCAATTCGGTGGTCAGCATTCCTACAAGCTCGGCTAGTGGCATACTTTTTGAAGTGTTTGACTACCGTTCGTCGGTTCCTAGGCTGGAACCCCGTCTCGGGCAAGTAGATTTTTCTGAACCCTGCAACAGTTGAATACGTCTCAGGCACGGGCTTTCTCAGATGGCATAGTGGGATTCTTCTTGATCTTTGGAAAGCAAATAGAGTTCAAGTCAATTGCTGCTCCTTCCTAACAGACACAGGCTTCATAGACATCCTCCACTGTAGGCAATTGATGTTATTATTCGGCATGTGAACAGAAACAAACACCCACAGCAGATGATATCGGAGGTTTACATCCAGAAGCAGCTGGATTTCTGAAGGACGGGGTATTCCAGATGCCTGCAGGACAGATCGCTGCCATTGGATCCCAGGTTAGTGGGTTGTTTAGGCCGACAATAATCACGCATGGGTAGAAGTGCGCATGCATGTAACCTATTGTGGAGGTATTTCGGGGGCAATGGCAAGGCCTCCATAATACAACTTGATTAGGATACTGGTCCATCCGCACTGACGAACCAAGTCAAGGTCAAACTCCAGATAGCCTGACTGGAGCCAGAGTCTGCTCATACACTACAGAGAAAACAGAACGGTCCGGAATGACACAGAAACAGTCTCGGTTTTTTCTGGTGTCCCGACTTCGATCTTTGTCCTATACAGTCCTTTGTCTAATAATTGGACACGAATCGGGGATAAAACCCTGGGTATCCAAGAATACGAGGGACCCACATCTAGTAAAGGGTTCCTAGTTTCTGATCGGTTCGAGCTTAGGTGAATCTGGGTGGATACCCTCTTTATATATATAGATAATTTATTGTTGCTGTAGAAAATCACATTGTTGCAGCTTTATACTTGAAGCCACAGTGTCAGAACCAGTGAAAGGCTTTCTGAAGTCGCTGACAATTTCATCCATGGATTTGGAAAACACGATTATGTTGAGGTTACTGGGGTATGAGCCATTTAGTAACTAAGAGCAACAGGATACATACAATGGCGGCACCGTACGCCTGTTGCCTGTAGAAAGCCAAATTTCACACGTGCACACATATTATCAATATTAAAGGTTCAACAGGATTATGGTGATAAACTGATAGAATCAAACAAACAACCAGTCATAACAGGCACTGGAGACAAAAGATAGTGTATCAATTCCAGGTCTATGTATAATGTTCCAAGATTGCAGCCTACTAAGATTTCTTGCCATTATGGGTGCAAGTGTCACTGGGCATCCAGAAGTAAGGACAATCAGACCGAATCCAATTCATTCCAGACAATGTCACTAGTGTTTCATATAAATATTACAAATATTGCATTAAGCAAAATATGGTCTCAGGACACAGCGTCTGAACCTGCAGTGTTGAATCGAGTAGACCTGGGCTGGCACGAGAGCACACACCACCAGCACCAGGCAGTTGAGGAACTCATGGAATGTGACAGTATACCAGCAATGCCAGGAGAACTGTTCAACCTGACTTACACAAAACTTCGCAAGTTTGATGCAACTGAAGCAAGCCTGAACATGTACCTACTTTCGATAACCCGAAGGATGCGGAAAACGACCAGGACGATGATGGTGGTATGGTGTGTCAACAATTGATGAATAAGTATATGCTTATTTCAATATCTCTTATTGGCTCGGGTCTTGGCTTGAAGGTGGTTATTAATGTAGTACAAAACTACAGAGTCGGGTGAAAACACACTCGCACGGTTTGACGACCACATACCACTGCCGAGGTAGGGGATTCAACCTTCTTAAACAAACTGCATTGGTGAGAAGTCGGCCCACATTCGGACTGAGCTGACTGAGTAACCTCTGTTTAACAAGTTAATACAAACACGTATCGTTAAAAGAATCGTTTTACTGGATTCCTTGTGCATGAAAACATACACAACGAGACAAATCTGATGTTCCTATGTCAATTATGGCCATAGAAATGGCGATTATCAGAATTGTGGTGATAATTGGTGGCCATCTTAGATTTGCACACAACTAATATGCGAAAAAAATGGAAACAGTTATTTCTCATCTCATTAGGGTCCATTTTGATGAATAATCTTCATTGGCACGGAATTTCAGAACATAAACCATTAGTAATCAAAGTTTACTAAGGTGAAATGAAAAACATTCATGTTTTGCGTGTTAACGGTGCATTTGATATCTAACGAAGGGGAGTGTTTCGCTGTGATTCAACTTCACCAAGCGAAGTGATCTTAATTGAACATGATTTTAATGCACTAATATACAATTCAGAAGTCACGCTAATTTATGATATCATGTCACAACATAATATTTAGACATATTCTTTCAAACATTGTGCTTTCGCTTCAGGCAATTATATCATCAGGTGTTCTGACTGTTGCAGGTCGTGTAATAATCAGCCAAAAAAATATTATCTGGTATATTTTGATAGGATTTTCGATTTCCTTTGCAGTGGTATTATTGATTTGCTCATGCCATCATCCAAAAATAAGTTACAAGTCATAGGGCTACCATACCCCCAAATTTGATGTGCGAAAAACTCACTGAAAATCGACAAGGGGTACCCTAACAAAATGCAAATTTTAGATATGATGCTGACATGGTGGAAACAGACACCCAGGCTATTCTTGTTCCTGATACATTTCCAGACCAGATACATATGTCAGACCTTTTCCACCTTTTGGGTGCAACAAACTCAAAAACTAAGGCTCCTGTGGATTTGGGCTCCAGTACTATTACATCAAAACATGTACTAGTTGGCCCAGTATAATAGTGGATACCCGATTAGCGTCTTGCGCACTGCCAAGTTTCTCAGGGCGGTACAAACAAGCCGCATCTGTACCGCTGTCAGCATGGCAGACTGCGATAATGTCCTGTATACGGTCTTTGATATTATGTTCTAGATCCATGGGTGTATCCAGAATAATCCAGGTCACCGGTCCATAAATGAATCAGTGGTCATACGCAGAGTGCATATTTCATGTGTAAGCTACATGTATGTATTCCAATTTGTGTTTCATTTCCACACATTTCTGTGAAGACATGCATCTTGTCAGATAGTTATACGCTTACATGTTTCATGTAATATACTCGTCCATGTGATCACATACATGTACAATTAAAAATATGAGAAAATATGACAATTTTTGTAAATAGATCTGTGAAATAACTGCAGCAATATTTGAAAGAGAGGAATATAGCCACAACTAATGCAAGGAAGCAGACTTTGGTGTAGCTGTGTATCAATGCTGAAGAAATAGGATGCAAGATTAACCCAGACATAGCAAATGAAAATAGATTGGACAGTGTATACAACAAGCTGACATTTGATAACATTTGCCTGCAAAAGAGGTAATGTAAAGCCAAGAACAAGGGAAACCCCAGTTACCTACAAGCCATATTACAACACTTGGATAATAATTAGCAACCAAGGAAGCTGCATAAAAACATCACTTTGCACTTGCGAGGGAGGGTATAAGATAAATGTAGTTTAACACTATACAAAAGACTTAATTTAATAAATAAATTAAGAAATAATACTGGTAATTTATTTTGAATTCTGATACGCGAGTAGGACAAAACGTTGATTAAGTAATTAATGCTTGTTTAAACCACATACACGGGTTCTGTCGCCATGTGGTGGCAACAGTATTTGAGGTCCTGGATTTTATTGAAGATCACAAGAAGAATAGTGTGACGTCTGGTGCATGTGTGTGGATCAGGCGTGGTACGGAGATACAGGACCCAATTCCCGTGGTAGATCTGGACACAACAATTTCCAGCACGCATTGCCACGCAACGGTATATAATAATTTCACATTCTACACCATGTACAGGAAAAGTAATACATATCGATCAGGTGAATTCGTATCTACAAGTACGTGTACGAGAACAGTCATGATGATTATATATGATGAAAGTCAATGTGACATCCAAATACAAATAAACTTACATCTACTTTCAATACACGCGCAGTTGTACCATCAGTGCCATTAAAATAATGTCTAACCCTTGCAATACCGATCGGCCAACCACCGATAAGTATTGTCCCATTGCTCCGGATGCCGCCGTTCCACAGGCTGTAAACGGCGGCGTGAATTGGAAATTTCGCACGTTCTATTGGCGGGTATTTCAAACGTTGCTGGCCAATTTCAAACGTTTGGTGGCGATTTCGAACGTTTTTATTGTGTTTACGTAGGGTGAAAGAGGCACAGCTCGCTTGTAGCAGCGTGAATTTTCTCTAAAAGGTGAGGATCGCATAATATTTTTGAAGTTGAGTAATCATGAACATATCGGGCCCGAAACCGAACTAAAAGATGACTGTTCTGTGCAACATGGGTGACTTTTTTTTTATTCCCATGATGTGAGCAAACAATAATTGGGTACATATCGTTGATGGGTAATGCAGCTGAAACCTAAGTGGCAAAAATATACCATTTACAGGCATGGAATTGGAGCGAAAATGTCATTTCTAGGATAGAAATATTGCAAATTTCGCACGTTCGCGGCGTTTTAATACTGGCCATTGTGAAATTCAAACGTTCTCGTATATATTAATTTCAGACAAAATGAGCTTTTACAAGTGCTACCGCTGCAAGGAAGGCTTCGAAGGCAAGGAGGGCTTGTAGTTGTTCTGCCAACATCAGAAATATAGCTCAATATTTTTGATGCGCTACTGTATGCGTATGTATTACGGTAAACCAACATCGTCGGGTTTGATTCCAGGGAATGTTGACAGTGTTTTGCCTTTACCACGATAGCTAGGCGTTACGCGTTATTTAGTGAGGGTAAAATCGTGAGTATTATACGCGTTATTTGTGAGGAAATGACAGAGTAACGACACAAGTTCCCATTTCAAATGGGAAAATTAATAAAGAGGTTCGTTTGCTTCTTAAAATTTTGTTTCTGGGGAACATGGCAATATATGCAAACATCACGTATGATACCATGATTTACATACAAACGTCGTTATATTTACGAGATTTGACACACACTCGCATGCTTGCCACTGATTTGTGAAATATCATCGGTTATCAATTGAAACTAATGAAGTGTATGTCCATAGCATAGAATGCTCGAAGAGACCTTTTTTATTGTTACACCATTCAACTAGCTTTTTTAGTCGAGTATTTCATCAAGTACGAAGGGTTTTGTGCTTTACGCATGTTTGCATGAGGGAGAAAACCTGCAAATGCATGCGTTACGGCATGAGGAAGCATGTGAGCATAGACAGGGATGGTGGAGCTCGTCAATTTTAAAGAATGATTTGAGGCAGCATGTGCTTCAAGTACTAATAATACTCCCCATTTATGATTATCATCAGTATTTTCCTCCCAATCTTCATAAATCTGAAATTGGCGATACTGTGAATTTTTCATGTCTTTTACATGGAAGCTCATCAAGTGAAAACATTATCTCTTGAACTTGAATTTATTTCATCCATTGATCAGTAAAACTGGAGGAAGATTCGCATTTAACATTGAAATATAACAACGTCAACAAAATATTTACTCATGCACATATGAGTAATTCCCTCAAGCAAATCGCGTAACATATAGTGAATTAAAAAATGATACTTTCATTGATATTTGCATGTGTAAAGTTCTGCGGGCGCCCGCTACAGGGCGTCTGCCACTACTCTACGGAACACTACTACCAGGTACAGTCAGCCCGGAACGAGTCCGGCCGTCATATACTACAACATAACACAACAATGCATCACCATCATCATCACCTTATCTACAACATGCATGTTACACAATTATGGTAATGTAGCCGTGTGTAGAGCCCGAGATACCATGGGAGCGGCACCACGGAACCCGTACACGTGGGCGCGTTGCTGGCCGGCCTCGCCGAAGGCACTGCCATAGAGATAGAACTCTAAGCCAGCCCAACGGTCTGCCAGAGCCTGTGTCACATCACCCCGGACGAAAGCTAGACTGGTGGTCCTTGAGGCTTGCACCCCCGAGCCAGCACAGTCTTACTCTCAGTCCGGGCCCCCTATGGAAATCGTCCCCAGGGCCTGCTAAGGCCTTACGCAAAAGACCGGGACGTAAAGCTCATGGCGAGCTTCCATCTGATCTTTTGCCCTGCTCTGGGACAATCTCCCAGATCAAGCCAGTGTGCGAGTATCTATACTTTTGCACACAGTGCGTACAGTGCAACGCACTTTTTGAGTACAGTGCGTTGCTAAGCAGCGCACGCTCTGAACCAGAGCGGTTTAAAAATAGGACGTAAAACTGGTTAGTGTTTTGGAAAGACACCTGCCGTGATCTTTGGGCAAAATCTCCACATTACCCCCTTCTTACAATGTTGGTCCCCAACATGCTCCGCCTATGCCCAAAACCTCCCGAAACACGACGGAAGCATCGCATGGCGGACGGAAGGAAGCAAGGTGAACGGTACCCAGAAGTCACGGCGCAACAGACTAGGACTTTAAGAGTTCCTTTTTTGGAAGAATGGGGAACGACCCCCGGACTTACGGAGTAAACTATAACGCGCTTTACAATTTGGAATACCCTAATAAACAAGCTAAAATTTCGACCGAGGTAGTCCAAAATGGTTGGTGACTTTAGAAGGTCATCCGCCGAAAGGGACGGTGTGTCGAGTCTTTGGAATATCTTTAAGGTTAAACTTTAAATTTAGAAATTTTGGTAAAACGACACACTGAGTGATCAAAAGTGATAGTACCTCTAAAAAGGGTTGCCGGCCGGCGCCTCAGGTCTGCAGGATGGGTCTGAGGCAGGGCGGAGCCACAGAAGCGACTCCGGCACGCCGCTGCATTGCTGCAGCGACGAGGCTAACACTTAGCTTTCCTCCTCCTCCTGCATTGGCTCCTCACCCTTGCTGCCCTTCTTGGGACTTGGCGGCGGAGAGGGGTCCCTACGCTGCGGAAGCAGCGGAGCTGGCATGGAGTAATCCGGCTGCACGGGAGGGCACTGCAGGCCTGGTGGCGGTTGCAGGGGCTTAGTTGGAGAGCCCTGCAAACCAGGTACTGTCGGAGCCAAAGCAAAGGAGGCAGGTAGAGCGGTCGCGCCGAGGCTAGCCACGGCAGCGAACATCTCTACCACGTCGCAGGTGCGCTGGACGCCGGCCGTGCGCTCTCCCCACATCCTAACGAGGATAGGGTAGATGGCCAGCTCCAAAGCAGCATCTGCCCGCCGGACAGCAGACTGGTCCAGAGCGGACGACCCGGGGTCATCGACGCCCTGGAGCAGGCGAGTCTGAGCAGCCTCGGCTTCGCGTAAGCGTCGCCATAGCTCCTCGTTCTCAGCCTCCAGCTGCTGCATCCTAGCGGTCATCTCGGCGGGGACGGAGGACTCAGCGGCACGGGCGGCAGCCCTTCCCTGTTCGAAGGCTTGCCGCTCACGTTCCGTGGTCAGAGTCCGGAAGCTCTCAAAGCTCCGCCAGGTACCTTCCATGAGGCCCTGATCATGAGCCAAATTACAGGCGGCACGAGAGGCCTCCGCAAGGTACCGGCTGAGCCGCTCCAGAGAGCGGTCCATCTCCGCTACGAGGTATTCCGCCACTTGGGTGAGTCTACCTCTCTGGGGGTGATCCCAGGGGTGCTCTTTCCTAGAGCGGACCAGCGTGGTTACACCTGCGGACCCCAAGTCACTGATGGCTCGGGGTACTGGCAGGTTAGCCAGCGCTGGATCCGGCGGTATCCGGTCCATACCATCACGACGATGGTCGACCACCTGGCCCACAGACTCGCGGAAAGTCTGATAGGCCCTGGTGGACGTGGGACCGTACTGCCGGAGAACGTCCTCCATTGGATTGAGGGAATCCATGTCCAGTGAGGCTATACTTTGCCATCCCGCGGACGTTCCCTCATTCGGAATAGAGAACGCGGACGTCGACCTTGAGAGAGGTGGCGCACATCCGGAACCGCTTGCACTGGAAGGAGTCTCACGTGGGGCCTTAGGCCTGACCACCGATGTGGAACTCGAGGAAGCGGTGGTGTCCGCCACCACACACCCCTCTGACGGACCCGCAGGTACCGTCACTTCCAGCAAACCCAGATAATCCTCCTGCGTCAGAGCGCCCGGAGACTGCAAGGACGCCGTCAGGGCCAGAGCAGTTCCGGTGGACGAGCTCTTCCCCGGAGCCTTTGGCGGGGCGCGATGCTTAGGAGACGCGACGTGTGTCTGTGCCGCTATCTTCGGCATCTCAGACACAATGACTCCTCTCGGTCATCACCCTCAGGCCCAGTTCGTCCCGAGTACGTGTTACCGCGCTCAAGAGATTCATCTCCGGACTGGATCTCGCGATCACTGTCCGGAGGCACCTTTCCTCCCACACTTTCCCCGTCACTTGATTCTGACATGACAAATTCAAGTGCTCTAAAGCGTAAAACACTGGGAGTCAGATCCGCAGATCTGTCTC
This sequence comes from Terebella lapidaria, assembly GCA_949152475.1. Lineage (NCBI taxonomy): Eukaryota > Metazoa > Annelida > Polychaeta > Terebellida > Terebellidae > Terebella > Terebella lapidaria. The sequence continues at coordinate 8,527,138 of OX424566.1, forward strand.
CACCAGTGCCGAGTGCTCGAATGACGAGAAGTTTCGAATTACATCGATTATAGGCATCAAGTGTGGTAGCTATTTCACACGCGCAGCAGACAGCGCGTCGCCGTGGAAACGTCTATTTATAGCATCGATCAGAACAGACTGACAAACGAATAACATTTTCTGACAATAGGTTTACGCATATACACGCATCTCCCCCCGGTGACTCCTATCACTCCATGTATATGGCTGGCTAAAAAAACAGTAGCCATCCCGGGGGATCCCGCAATTAATACAAAGTAATTAGTATCAGTCATTAGCTTAAAGCTGCCGCTCTGGCGGACAATGACGTGAAATCAATCACTACAGCAGGATAGAGATTGTATACAATGTATCAGAAGTCGATCTACTTGTGGATGTAACGAGTATGTCCACCTTACAACAATGTAAATAAAATCTACACTGTTTGAACCAGTAATGGAAATAAATCCACCACCGTTCACCTGTTTTTCCACAGATCACAGCAAAACAAGCTTCTGATACACACAACACAATCTCCTATACCCCTCAAATGCACCAGGGAAAAAGATATATCACTAAACTTATCTCAAATGTTTGATTAAATGAGTAAGAATAGCTTTTCCACGGACCGCCCGCACACCTGTGGCTTATATAATCCACTCAATAAATTATAATATGAGATGGAAAATAAACAAAACCACTTCCCATAGCCGCTGGTACGCTTACAAGGCGATTGAGCAAGCCCATAGTAGCCCCTCGGACAAATGGACGCCCTATGGACGCCCTATGGACGCCCTATGGAGCGCCGGACGAGTCACGCGGACGAACCGCGGTCCCAGCGTTCATTGGCCAGTTCCCCAAATCCTTGGGAAGGCGCTTCTCTCGTAGCTGATGTAAGTCCCAACCTCAGTCTGGCCACATAAGAGGTTATCCCGGGACCAGGGGCGTCCGGCACATCCACAAAAGAGGTCCGGCCAGCGTAGACGCGGTGTTAACTACGCCGGACAGCAGTCCATCTGATGCAGATAGGGTGGCCGCACGTCCCTAGCGCTAGAAACTACGGGAGGGCGGATGCGGAGTGGCGGCGTTACGACACAAAGATGTCCGCAGACCCTCAACTCCGGAGATAGCCACAAAGTAGGTGCTCACGGAGGAAAGTTGTGCGGATCCTCACGGAACGACCTAAAATCCATCCCTGGTGTGCTAGATGGATACCGCAGATGCATCCGCATGGGCGGAACGTTAATCCCACCCATATCGGGTCGGCGCACGAGGTTTCCGGCGTGGCCGCCCGTCATCCGCAGGTGATGGAGGGAGTGGGGGTACCTGCGGATCGCCGTTATCTGATAGTTCAACGTCCGGACCGTCATCTGACGGATCAGAGAGGTCCGGGAGACCTACCATACGGCGCACACACTCGTCCGGAGTCCACAGATGCTGACCGGACGGATCCAATAAAGGAGCATCATCCGGTTCTGCATCTTGAATGAGCGGATCCATGACAAGCAGGCCTTCGTACTTCTTCAGGTTCTCTATGTGAACCACCAGAACCCTGTCCGGGTCGGAATTCCTCCAGATCCGGTAGTCCACGTCCGTAACCTGTTTAAGCACAGTAAACGGCCCTATCCACAGCTTAGCAAACTTGTTGCCTTGCTTAAGCGGTGGATAATAATACCGCACCTTATCTCCTTCCGCAAAAGCGGGCCTACCCTTGGCATAGGCGTCATAGCCACGCTTCTGCCGGATAGCAGACTTATCCAGGCACGCTCGCGCGAAATCATGGGCGTTCGCCAGGGCGCGGTGAACCCACTCGACGTACTCCGGACTGCACTGGGGTAGAGCTCGGGTTTCCGCCGCCCTTGGATACATTATATCCACGGACAGATTTAGCTCCCGGCCGTACAACATCGTATGCGGAGTAACTCTGGTCGAAGAGTGGACCGACGACCTATACGCCATTAAGACGTACGGGAGGTGGTCATCCCAATCATTCGCACGATCATTCACAAAGGCCGCCAGCATGTTCAGGATAGACCGGTTGAAGCGTTCAACCGGTCCGTCCGACTGGGGCCTGTAGGGGGTGGTACACACCTTGGTACTGCCCAGCATCTGTGCTAGGCTCCGGAACAAGTTGCTTTCGAATTGCGTGCCCTGATCCGAATGTACCTGCTTAGGTACGCCATGGTACACCACCCATCTATTCACCAGCAACCGAGCTACCTCGTCCGCAGTCTGGCGGCGCAGTGGGTACGCGTCGGTATACTTGGTGAAATAGTCGGAAATTACCAGGATGTACAGGAAACCACGTGGGGTGAACCGATGGGTATCCAGTATATCCAAAGCTATCCAATCAAATGGCGCGCCAGCCTTAACCATTGTTAAGGGGTGGCGGCCAGGAGCCGGAACTCCTTTACGAGCTTGACATCGAGGGCAGGCTACACACCATCGTTGCACGTCCAAACTGCTACCAGGCCAATGAAAGCGCTGTTGTAGCCTATGGACGGTCCTCCGGATATCCAAGTGACCGGTCACCCGGAGGTCATGCAACTGAGGAGCACTTCTTTCTGCAGCTCCGCCGGAAGCACCAACTGCCAAATAGGTGGCAGTGGTCTCGGTGGCTCATAGTGCCGGTACAAGAGGCCATCCCTCAAGGAGAGTCTTTCCCACTGGGAGATAAGAGGCTGAGTCTCCTCCCTGTAGGTTTTCCGCTCTTCCTTAGAGGATTTCTGGCCGGCCTCAAGGGTTTTTATTACCAGTGCCAGAGCACTGTCAGCTCTCTGCTTCGCAATCAACTGTGCCGGAGAGTAGCCACCTAAGTAATTAGGCTCCTCATCCAATGCGTCTGACTGTGCAGCAGCGGCCATCAACACTGGGGGTAAGGACCGCTCATACTCAGACTCCCCTGAAGACGTGGAGGGTACCCATGAGGAGTACACCGCTGGATTTGAGAAAGACTCGCTGGAGCTGAGCCGCACCTCCGGTTCGAATGCGGGACGCCATCGCCGGTACCGACGGGTCCGCGCGCGGAGGTGAGCTCTGGAAGCTCCGGCCGCCGTGTTGTTAAAGGGGGGGCAGCCTGCGGCCTTCCCGAAAGGTCTAATTCCGAGTCCGAGGACGAATCCGCGGCGTGCTGGAATGGAGCCATCCCTGCACAGCCAGGATTCTTGCACTTATGACAACGGGACAGGCCGTCCGCGTTGCCGTGCAACTTCCCGGCATGGTGCTCTATTTGCATGTCATACTCCTGGAGTTTGACGAGCCACCGCGCCACCAAGCCATCGGCCTCACTATAGTTAAGGAGCCATCTCATCGAACTGTGATCAGTCCGCAAGCGGAAATGGCGTCCCAACAAATAGTGCCGGAACCGCTTGGTCATTGTAACAACCGCAAGCAACTCGCGGTGCGTGGTGCAGTAGTTCAATTGAGAGTGGCTCAAGGCCACACTCGCATAAGCTACCACCCGCTCCTGCCCGTCCACGATCTGCGAGAAGACACCGCCGAGTGCAAAGTTACTCGCGTCAGTGTCCAGGATGAACTCGCAATCCGGACGAGGGTGCCGCAGCACCGGGGCATCTGCCAAAGCTTGCCGGTGCTCTGAGAAGGCGTCTGCCTGCTCGGCCGACCAGACGAAATCGGCGCCCTATTCCGTAAGGATAGTGAGGGGACGTGTGATCTCTGCAATGCCTCGCACAAATCGGCGGTGGTAACTCGCGAAGCCCAAAAAGGACCTCAGGTCCGCCACGTTGCAAGGCCGAGGCCAGTTCTTGATGGCCTCTATCTTCTTAGGGTCTGGCCTAACTCCGGTGCCCGTTACCAAGAAGCCCAGGTACAATATCTCATGCGCGAACAGTTCACACTTACTTGGCTTCAATTTAAGGCCTGCTTCGTGGATGCGATGGAGCACCATCTGGAGGTTGGTGAGGGTTTCCTCGAACGACCGGCCATACACGACGACATCGTCGATGTAGATCATACATCGCTTCCAGAGGAACCCTTTAAGTACCATCTCCATGAGGCGCTCGAACGTCGCTGGCGCGTTACAGAGCCTGAACGGCATTACCTTAAACTGGTAGAGTCCGTTCTTGGTAAAGAAGGCAGTCTTCGCCCTATCACTCTCCTCCATCTCAACCTGCCATTACCCGGAGGCCAGATCCAAAGCACAAAAATAGTGTGAGGGAATCGAAGGTATCCTCAATGTGTGGGAGAGGATATGAGTCCTTCCGCGTGGCATCGTTAAGCTTACGATAATCCATGCAGAACCTCCACGAACCGTCCTTCTTCTTCACCATAACCACAGGACTTGCCCAAGAGCTGTCACTGGGTTCGATGATGTCTAGTTCGAGTATCTTTTGCACCTCCTGGTCTACGACCTCTTGGTGCATCGCTGCTCGTCGATCGCTGCTCGTCGTAGACGCTGCTTGATAGGACGTTCGTCTAGGAGGTCGATGCGGTGTTTGGCAACGTCCGTCTTGCCCACCGCACCGTCCGGACTCATAAACACATCCGCATACTGCCGGAGCAGCCTGTGGAGAGCCTGACGCTGATCTTCATCCAGCCGGTCCTTCGGAACTCTAGATTCCAGATGGTCCGGCAGGGTGAACGGATAATCCCCTTCGGCCGCCGCCGCGCACGCAGCACGGCAGACAGGATCGTCAGGAATGACACGACTCGACAACGCAGGTGTAGCAGTAGCTGCCACACAGCCGCGCCGCAGCACAACGGGAGCGTCCGTGGGATTCACCACAAATATCGAAATTGTGCGGGCGTCGGACTTGACCAGAGCCCCACCCAGCATGAGTCCGGGACAATCTCCCAGATCAAGCCAGTGCGCGAGTATCTATACCTTTGCACACGAGACCAGAAGGAAACCAGATCAAACCAGTTGTTAAAGTTTACTGGGCGCGATTGAGTACAGTGCGTTGCTAAGCAGCGCACGCTCTGAACCAGAGCGGTCTAAAAATAGGACGTAAAACTGGTTAGTGTTTTGGAAAGACACCTGCCGTGATCTTTGGGCAAAATCGCCACACATGCAGTTACATCATGTATCTATATACGTGTGCGGCGATTTTGCCCAAAGATCGCGGCAGGTGATTCTTTGTTAAACACGCTTGTTTCTCGTTCTTTGTTTTGGACGTTTCTGTTCGAAGCACGCGTTGCCTAGCAATGCCTTCCAAATCTCTCGCCCAGTATGCTGTAACAATGGTGTAACAATGGTCTTACGTCACTTCCTTCGTTTCTCGAGCTTTGGGGTATAAATACTCTGGAGCCGTGTTGTTCATAGAAGTTGTCTCTGAGCAAGGCGAGAGAAGCGACAGAGGGCTCGGCTATGACCTCTACCTTCTTCGCTCCATGGCTAAGGCCCTCGTGGGCCCCTGGGGACAATTCCCATAGGGGGCCCAGTTGGAGAAGACCTTGATGACTCAGGGGTGTACGCCCTCTGGATCACCTTTCTCCCACCTGGGATGGTGCGACACAAGCTCTGGTGGACCATCGGGCTGTCCGAAGTAAGCCGGCCTCACAGTTAACACCACGGTGGTGATCATGTATCTGAGTGGTGTCCGTATGTCTGGACTCGCTTTTCAACGCGCGTTAGCATTTAAGTGGATATCATTGTTAAAAAAATGGTGGAAACGGTGCTTGGCGAATTCTACCTATGCAATGTTTGAACACCTTCGAGGAAAATCTAGTGGTTTTTAAGATTGTAGAATATTTATGACTGTTAGCGGCCCGAAACCCCTCCCTGACACATTCTCCCACTCGACATACACTGCACAGATTCATCACATGACATCATACTTACCTTACGTCACAGCACACACCGTCCAAGCACCGCACCTACATGTAAACACCACTGCTCTCGCTATCACTTCCCACATTCCATCCAATCACAACACTTCCAGACACATAACTCCGCCCACATAGACATGACATCACTTTCCCGCCATTTTCATGAACACCTGCCACACGACGCGGGAAAACCCACACTCACATCCTGTACTTAGCCCCGTGATTTCCCGCTCTTTTGGTCAGTTGTAAAAGATAGTCGAAGGAGTCAGTTGTAAGAAAGATTCCAAAGAGTGAAGTTGTAATTTGGAGTTGAGAGGTACATCGCCGAATATTGCCATAAGAAGAGACTAATTTGTGTAATCGGAGTTATAATACTTCGGACTATTGTGTGGGATCACGTATGATTGAGAGTGAGGCCGTGATCATCAGCGAACTATCATCCCAATGAACTTTGGATTATTTCGAACGTACGTCGGACTCTTGTCTTGTGTTAAACGCACGACATACATCGTACTACACGATCGGTCGGTGTAATAGCCACCGGAGAACCGCTATTCCGCCACAAGATGAATGTAACATATAAAAAATTTAGAGGTATGAGTGACCGCTTTCCAGGTTTTTATAGAAACCTTCTCAAAATGTAGTTAGATATTCCCGATCGCAACTCTGACATGAATATAGAAAACATACACAGTGTATATGGAATAATCACAATCTTATATATATGGGTAATGTATTGTATATGAAACGATGGATAGATAAAAGTATAATATATTTCTCTGATATTTTCTGTTATGGAATTATTGCTATGAACATATTGCGAGTATATTAGGGGATTCAGGTTTTACTTTGTTCGAATACAATGTAATTTATAACGCCATTAAGAGATGTAACATCACCACTGTGTATGCTGAACGGGATGATACCATATACCTAGGTAATCAATCCCTCAAAAAAATGTCGTCGAAAATGGCACGGGGTTATTTTAACAGTTTGGCCAAATTTGAGACCACTCATCTTGAATCCCTTTGGATAAGTGTTTGGGGAATGTATCACTATCTCCTGCTATTTGGAATTTGTCTTTTGAATGTACAAAAGAAATCAAACTATGTGTCCTACAATGGCGTATCATACACCGTATATATCCTTGTCGTGCTCTGTTGTTCAAAATTAGCATTACAGATGATAACATTTGTCACAAATGTAATGTTGAAGATACAATTGAACATTTCTTTCTTTATTGTTCGGCTGCTAGAACTATCTGGGCTGAAGTTGAAAAATACATACTGTTTAAGATAGGAAGATATATAAAATTAAATGAACATGTAAAAATATTTGGTCTGAAAAGGGGAGTTTTAACCAGTGTACATTGGCAATTTCTGAATCATCTTATTTTGATAGCCAAATATTGTATTGCGATTTGTAAGTCCAAAGCGGACATGAATGTAACCATAATGTATGACCTTGAGAAAAGATGGAGACAGTTGTATGTAGGTATCAATCTATTACCACAAATACAGTAGATTTTGATAATGCCAATAACAAACGTAAAATACAACATTTTACAATAGAAACAAAACCGACCAAATAGTTTATCCAAAGACACACTGGCGTCATCAGGACATTGTATCTGTCATGATACTTTATAAGATGTTGACATATGTTCTATGGATGGGTGTGTTTATTGTGAATGATAAATCTAGGATGTTATCTAGGATGATACTAATACATATGAGCTACCTAAATTCAATACTAAAAGGTATGGCTACCATAGTTTATCATATATAGGAGCGAAGTTATGGAATGACCTGAATGCTGATATTAAAAATGCATCAATTGAACGCTTTAAATATCAAATTAAAGCATGGCTTAGTGAAAAACCAAATGTCAAAGAAATTTATTTTTAAACTTTTAACAACAAATGACGAGGACGCCATAAATCATATGTTCTTGTACATGTTTTATGTCTCTGACGCCATATAATCTTGTTTGTGTTGTTTTCGTGTCGTACAGAAGCTTGTGAGCTTTGGTTTTGATTTGATTTGAAACGACAATAAATATTCGATTCTTCTTCTTCTATATGCATGTTATCACGTACATGAATAAGATATATGTATAATATAGATCTAATATAATATTGTTATGTATATATGTAATGTGTGATATAATATTGTTATGTTTTATGTCTCTAATATCACTTATAATGTATAACAATGTGATGTATTGTAGAATTATATGTAAGTATAAATAAATGTACTAAATATCATTAAAAAAAATAAAATAAAATAATAATAATAATAATAATAATAGTAATAATAATAATAATAATAATTTTACATGATATGGTAACTGTCTTGCAATGTACATGTATATATATATATATGTATGTACAATGATGTAATTTTGTATGATGTTCCAAGTTGGAATTTTTATTGTGGATTAACGACACTTTGCATGTATACAGTCCTCAATTATGGTTGATGTACTAAGATTAAAAGTACTCATTTTCAGATCCATGTTTGTACATACAAGTATTTCTGAACACTACTTGTTATTTGAAGTTTACTTACAAAATATATGTTATTTGAAGTTATACATGTACATATAAAAGATAAGTATTTGTATGTTATATGTTGAAGAGAGAATCAATAAATTTTTTTTAACAAAAAAAAAATGTCTGGGCTCGCTGAGCGGGCTGCTACCTGGTTAACGTTCTGATGATAAAGTAGACACTGCACCTGCAGTGACCCTCAGTGAGCGGGCTATCCGCGAGGATCTGAGGATAGTGGGCGTGTGTCCGCCGTGACCCGTGGTGAGAGGACTATCCTCGAGGATCCCGGATAGCGGACGACATTAAAACTTTACATTGGTGACATGACCAGGATCAGTCCAACGGCGCTCCATCGCAGCCTAACGTCGCAGTGTTTTACTCCCTCGTCCCTGGGGACCTCTTGACTCCTCCGGGACACTTAGAAGCAAAAAATAATGAGTGAGAAAGGAAAGGATAGGTTTGCTGACCGTACCCGGTTACGTGACGGCCGCGAGCAGCCTTCTGGCGGCTCCGGCGATAGCCAAAGATGTCCAAACGAGCCCCCAGACCAGACCCAGTCTGCGGAGTCAACTCCGGCGTCTTCGACTCCGTCTCCGGACGAAGAGTCGAGCCCTGCAGGGCTGCAATGGCCGTTGCCTTTGAGGCCGAACCTCGATGAGTTAGGTGCGTTGGGCGGAGCTGGAAACGGCTCTACTCCGTGTCTGCCCTTGCCCGGATGGCCTCCTCAGCATGTAATGTGTGATATAATATTGTTATGTTTTATGTCTCTAATATCACTTATAATGTATAACAATGTGATGTATTGTAGAATTATATGTAAGTATAAATAAATGTACTAAATATCATTAAAAAAAAATAAAATAAAATAATAATAATAATAATAGTAATAATAATAATAATAATAATTTTACATGATATGGTAACTGTCTTGCAATGTACATGTATATATATATATATGTATGTACAATGATGTAATTTTGTATGATGTTCCAAGTTGGAATTTTTATTGTGGATTAACGACACTTTGCATGTATACAGTCCTCAATTATGGTTGATGTACTAAGATTAAAAGTACTCATTTTCAGATCCATGTTTGTACATACAAGTATTTCTGAACACTACTTGTTATTTGAAGTTTACTTACAAAATATATGTTATTTGAAGTTATACATGTACATATAAAAGATAAGTATTTGTATGTTATATGTTGAAGAGAGAATCAATAAATTTTTTTTAACAAAAAAAAAATGTCTGGGCTCGCTGAGCGGGCTGCTACCTGGTTAACGTTCTGATGATAAAGTAGACACTGCACCTGCAGTGACCCTCAGTGAGCGGGCTATCCGCGAGGATCTGAGGATAGTGGGCGTGTGTCCGCCGTGACCCGTGGTGAGAGGACTATCCTCGAGGATCCCGGATAGCGGACGACATTAAAACTTTACATTGGTGACATGACCAGGATCAGTCCAACGGCGCTCCATCGCAGCCTAACGTCGCAGTGTTTTGCTCCCTCGTCCCTGGGGACCTCTTGACTCCTCCGGGACACTTAGAAGCAAAAAATAATGAGTGAGAAAGGAAAGGATAGGTTTGCTGACCGTACCCGGTTACGTGACGGCCGCGAGCAGCCTTCTGGCGGCTCCGGCGATAGCCAAAGATGTCCAAACGAGCCCCCAGACCAGACCCAGTCTGCGGAGTCAACTCCGGCGTCTTCGACTCCGTCTCCGGACGAAGAGTCGAGCCCTGCAGGGCTGCAATGGCCGTTGCCTTTGAGGCCGAACCTCGATGAGTTAGGTGCGTTGGGCGGAGCTGGAAACGGCTCTACTCCGTGTCTGCCCTTGCCCGGATGGCCTCCTCAGCTGGTGCCCTTCTGCGGGATGTCTCCGAACATCCAGAATCGAGTGCCGGTCACCGCAGTCGACTCCGGCCGAATGGACAGACTGTTCCGGCTACGAATGCCGGCCAGGTTGACTCCCTCGCGAGCTCCCGGTCCGGATACCGGCAGTCTGTGCAGGGCGTAATGGACCAGGTGACCAACACTTTGAGTGAGCTGACCCCTTTGAGGCATTACAACCGCGCCCAGTCGCCTCACCAGGGACGACCAGATCGACGGAACCGCTCGCCATCGCCGAGTCCACAGAGCTTTTCGGGGTGCTTATCGGAGAGGGAGCAGCGGCTGATCTCTATCGCGCTTGATCAATACAAGTGGAGTCAGCCTGCTGCATTGAGCTTGGATCCGACGATCTCCTACAGTCTGGGGATGACAGGGCCAGTGGCTCCTCCCCCAGTCCTTCCAAGTCCGCAGACGCCGATGGTCTCAGTCATGGGACCCGCGCCTGCTCCGCGACTTGAGGGCACCACGCTGGCAACCGCTTCAGCCGTTCCTATGGCCGCAGTTGCTGCCACGTGGTCAGCCCATCCGGGGGCTAGGTGGCAACCGGCGGCTTCGGCCCCAGCTACACCAGTTATGCCACTCCTTCTGGATCCTATCCATTAGGATCGGCAGGGGTCTCGACCGCACCAAGTCAGGTTGGGTTATCTGCGGGTATGTACCCAGCGGCAAGCATGAGCTTCCTGTCTCCCACATCTGCGGCGTATGGGTTTGCACTTGCAGACCGATTAGTCTTCCTCGCGGAAGAAGTTTAACGAGGACAACGCCGATCTGGAGGATTACTTACTCCAGGTATGGCGAATGGCGGTGTATGAAGGATGGACCCAGGAGGAGGCTGGGCATATCCTCTTAGGGAACCTGGAAGGGAAGACCCTCCGAGTGATGCAGTGTCTGCCGGTGGGAACGGCTACATTTGGCGAGGTTGCCTATCCACTTCGTTTGCTGTTCACGCCGACGATGAACAGGCGGATGTTCGAGAGGCAGTTCAAGGCTTGACTCTGCCTACCAACTGAATCCGTAACCGAGTATTCATTTAACCTGTGTGTGCTTGGCCGGAGGGCCTATCCAGATGTGGGGCCAGTCGGTTTGAACTGATGCTGATCGATCAGTGCATTGAGGGGCAACCGTACCATATATCGTATGGTCTTGCCACTCATGAGAAGCGATCAATGGAGGAGGCGATCAACTCCGTGCTTGCAATAGAGGTAGCTGTCTGCTCCAGACCGATGCCTCCAGCCCCGGCTCCGACCTCGGTTGTTCCTTCGCAGGCGTCCGCGCCTTTTGTGCAAGCATCGCAGGTGGCCCCATGGCCTGCCCCAGCTCCCCGCGAGCCCGCCATGGAGCCCAACCCTCAGTGGGTTGGTGCACTGGCGTCATCCTCCAGGATGCCCGTGCAAGCAGCACGGGCTGCCGCATCATACTCGTCCTCAGATGAGTGCGACTTTGAGGAATATGTTTTCTGTGCAGTGGAGATGATTGCGCACTGTGCAGAGATCGACACTCCGGGACCCGCGGAATGCTGTGTGTTCACCTCCGGACCGGCCCAGAACCGTCCCTGTTATTTCTGCGGAAAGCAGGGACACTTGTGTCCAAAGTTGTGTCATTGGATCATTTGGAGTTGATCATTGCTCATCCCCCCCCCCCCTGCACAAAGACCCAACGTTACCGGCGATGGTGTCCCGCATTTGAACCGGAGGTGCGGCTCAGCTCTAGCGAGTTTTCCTCGTGTCCAGTAGTGTACTCCTCGTGGGTACCCTCCACATCCTCGGATGAGTTTGAGTACGAGCGGTTTTAACTCCCTTTGGTGATGGCCGCTGTTGCACAGCCAGATGTAATGGATGCGAAGCCGAGCTACTTGGGCGGCTACTCTCCGGCACAACTGGTTGCGAAGCAGAGAGCTGACAGTGCTCTGGCACCGGTTATAAAGGCCCTAGAGGCCGGCCAGAAGCCCTTCAAGGCTTAGCGGAAAACCTACAGGGAGGAGACACAGTCCTTAATCTCCCAGTGGGAATGGCTCGCCTTGTGAGATGGCCTCTTGTACAGGCGCTATGAGCCATCGAGCCCACTGCCACCCATTTGGCAGTTGGTGCTTCCGGCGGAGCTGTGGAAAGAAGTGCTCAATCAGTTGCATGACCTCCGGGTAACCGGTCACATGGGAATCCGGAGGACCATCCATCGGCTAACAGCAGCGCTTTCACTGGATTGGTAGCGGATTGGACGAGCAACGGTGGTGCGCAGCTTTGCTCACGATGTCAGGCTCGCAAAGGAGTTCCAGCTCCTGGCCGCCACCCTTTAAGCACGGTTAAGGCTGGCACGCTTTTCGACCGGATCACCTTGGACATACTGGATACTCACCGGGTCACTCCGTGTGGGTTCCGGTACATCCTGGTGATCTCGGACTATTTTACCAAGTACACCGATGCCTACCTGCTGCGGCGCCAAACTGCAGATGAGGTAGCTCAGTTGCTGGTGAATAGGTGGGTGGTTTACCATGGTGTACACAGGTCATCGGTCACTCCGCGCGCAATGTTGTACGGCCGGGAACTCAATCTGCCCATAGATATCCTGTATCCAACTGCGGAGGAAACCGATCCGGTATCCCAGTGCGGTCCGGAGCACATAGAGTGGGTTCGCCGCGTCCTGGCGAGCGCCCATGATTTTTCGCGAGCGCGCCTGGACAAGTCTGCTATCCGGCAGAAGTGTGGCTATGATGCCCATTCTAAGGGTAGGCCCGCTTTTGCAGAAGGAAAGAAGGCTATTACTATCCACCGGCTAAGCAAGGTAACAAATTTGCGAAGCCGTGGATTGGCTCGTTTACCGTACTGAAGCAGGTGACAGAGATGGACTACCAGATCCGTCGTGATTCCGATCCGGACCAGGTACTGGTGGTCCATATCGACAAACTGAACAAGTATGAGGGCCCGCTCGTCATGGATCCGCGCATACAAGATGCAGAACCGGATGATGTCCTGCTTCTGGACACTTCCGGTCAGCATCCGTGGATGCCGAACGAGCGTTCTGGACCTCTCTGATGCGTCAGATGGAAGTCCGGACGACAATGCACCTGTTCTCGGCAATCCGCAGGTTCCCCCAATACCTCCAGGCCCTGCGGATGACGGACGGCCATGCGGGAAACCCCGTGCGCCGACCCGATATGGGTGGGACTAATGTTCCACTCATGCGGTTGCGTCTGCGGTATCTATCTATCACACCAGGGATGGGTTTTAGGTCGTTCCGTAGGAATCCGTACGACTTTACTCTGTGAGTGACCACTTTGTGGCTATCTCCGGAGTTGAAGTCTGCGGATATCTTTACGTCCTAACGCCGCCGCTCCGCATCCGCCCTCCTGTAGTTTCTAGCACTAGGGACGTGCGGCAGGTCTATCCGCATAATGTGGACTGCTGTCCGGCATAGTTAACCCAACGCCTATGATGGCCGGACCACTTTTGTGGATTTGCCGGACACCCCTTGGTCCCAGGACAGCCTCTGATATGGCCAGGTTGGGATTTACGTCTGCTACGGGAGAAGCGCCTTCCCACGGATTTGCGGAACTGGCATCTGGACACGGGGAGAATATCCGGATGTGACGATTGATGTCCGCGGTTCGTCCGCATGACTCGACCGGCACTCCGGACGCTTTCAGGCGATGTATTTCGGTGCGTTGACACCCGTGAGCCACTACTATAAGGTTGTTTATAGTAGGATAAGGTTTCTAGCGGCAGGAAACCATTTAACCATTATTTTTAATGGACACTTTGTGGTTTTAGTGCGCAAATTATGGTTAAGTCTGCACGTGCAGACCAGCCGCGGCAGCGGGTGACGCTCATTTTCGTCCAGATCGCATCTTACAAAATGCGGTCCAGCCGGACTGACCGGAACCCCTACCTCCTTCTAAGAAGGGGGTCGTATTCTACATGTGTAGCATACTTTGTGGTTCTTAATCCCTATCATTACCATTGGATAAGGTCAATATGCCACTCTATGGTGATTGTCTGGACCTGGACCCGTCCCCGGGCAGGTCCGGACGGTCGCCGGCTATTGATTTCATCATGTTTGGGATTCTCTAGATTGGGCGCCGGCATGAAAACGTTCGCGCCCTAACCATTGCCGTTATGGATCTGCCGACATCTCGTCTGAATTTATTGGATCTGCGTTCCGGTGGTCGTTATATGGGCTCTGGGCTGGATCAGTGCATTGCCTCGTGGCCTTATTGTACTTTGGGGTTGCTAGTGGGCGCGTCATTAACGCCCACAGGGCGCTCAATTGTCTTTAGGGCTACCATGGGCATACCCCATCGCCTTGTAAGCGTACCAGTGTGGCTATGGGGATTGTTAATGTTTATTTATTCACCTCATGTTGTTATTTCCTGAGAGGATTATATGAACCACAAGTATGCGTGCATTCTGTGTAAACGCTATTCTTACTCATTTGATCATACATTGAGATAAGTTTAGTGATACATATTTTTCCTGATGCAATAGAGAGTAAGAAATCGGGAGATTTCTGCTTTCGAAAGAGGGGTGTAGGAGATTGCTTTGTACTTTATTGTACTTTGGGGTTGCTAGTGGGCGCGTCATGAACGCCCACAGGGCGCTCAATTGTCTTTAGGGCTACCATGGGCATACCCCATCGCCTTGTAAGCGTAGCAGTGTGGCTATGGGGATTGTTAATGTTTATTTATCCATCTCATGTTGTTATTTCCTGAGAGGATTATATGAACCACAAGTATGCGTGCATTCTGTGTAAACGCTATTCTTACTCATTTGATCATACATTGAGATAAGTTAAGTGATATGTATTTTTCCTGATGCAATAGAGAGTAAGAAATCGGGAGATTTCTGCTTTCGAAAGAGGGGTGCAGGAGATTGTGTGCTGTGTATCAGAAGCCAGTAAGCTGTGATCTATGAAAAAGTAGGCAAAGTGTGGTGAGTTTATTTTCATAACTGTTTGAGTGGTGGTAAATTTATTTTCATCGCTGCTAATAAGTGGACATAATCGTACAAGCCACAAGTAGATCGACTGTTGATACATTGCATACAATTTTTATCCTGCTGGGTTGATTAAATTCACGTCATTGTCCGCCAGTGCGGCAGCAATAGCTAATGACTGATTTTAATTACTCTATGTGATTGCGAGATCCCCCTGGATGGCGTGTATTTAGGCCACCCGTATAATGGCATGATAAGGAGTCACCGGCTTTGTCGGAGATGCGTGTACATGTATGAGCCTGCAGTGAAAACGTAATTTGTTTGTCGGCCTGTATCAATCGATGCTAAAAATAGACGTTTCCATGGAGACATGCTATACTGCTGTGCGTGCAGAATAACTGCCAGCTTTAATGTTGTAAAACTTATAACCAGCGCTCGCTGGTCATTCGAGCACTCGGCACTGGTGGAGCCGGATCTTCGGGTCTGACAGCCAGTGCTTTATGCGTTAAGAGTGCTTAGGTAAGATGTCGGAGCAATCCAGTGGGGAAGGCAAGGGAGGGAAGGAGCCTCCGGAGAGTGACTGCGAAGCCCTGTCTGGAGATGGATACCTTGAGAGTGGTAACTCGCTTTTGGGACGATCTGGCTCTGAGGATGATGCCCCAGAGGCCGTCTCCGAGGGCTCAAGTACAGTTTCTGAGGAATCCGACTCCGGCAGCGATGCCGAGAGTGAGGTAGATAAGCGAGTTCTCGTTGTATAGAGCGACTTGGCTACTGCTGGTGCTGAAAAGCTCCTCGATCCGTCTTCTCTTCCAAACATGGAGGAGTTGATGGACTACAACGAACAGGGTTCTGCTGGTGTGGACATCGAGTTACATCTGCCCGCGGAGATGCTTGCATCTCTTGGTACGGATGAGAGTTCTCATCCAGAAATCCATCCGAATGACCGCGGTCATCCAGTCACCGTGTCCGGCGAGAACTCGTCGAGGTCCACCCCTGCAGAGTCTGGTGCGCCTGCCCAGGGTAAGACTGCGAGCTGGTCAGGCCAGGTAGATGCAGAAATGGCCGCATCCCAGGTCCTGCCGGAGTCGCAGACAGCTGACGGCTGACACGCCTTTTACTAGGCCTCGTCCACTGACGGACGAGGAGCGTGTTGGGCTGCCGCGCGTGATGGATCGCGGGGTCTAGTGCCCCTTCTGGCCAGTCCCTGGACGGGTATGAGGACCCTGACAATGCCCTCCACCTTGATCGTTGGTATCCTTCCTACGATCACTTGATTTGGCATGTGGCAGGTTACCATTACCAATAGGTGAAATTGTTTCTCTGTCGGCAGTGCTACCCTCGTGGCCCACAGGAGAGATACTTCCCCAGTTTTGGAGGCCTTGAACGCTCACCGTGCGGGTACACACTGTGGTGAGGGACTTCACACTGAGGGTGTTGAAGTGGGGTGTGTATTCAATTAAGGATACATTCCACCTCAGGTGGCGCCGATCATGACTAAGTCAGGAACGGCGAAGAACCGTATCTTTCACTATGGTCCGTGGCGCTTCGCACAGTGTGTCATGGACGATAGTTGGAGAGTCTGGCATCATGTCGGCAGGCTCGAGCTACGAAGCTTGCCTGACAGCCAGCATGGGCCAGACCCTGGCGGAGTACGCGACGGCAGCAGAGGCCGTCCGGACAGCAGCAGAAGTTGTCCGTCAACCGTCCACTACCCAACCCGTGGAAGAACGAACTCGGATCACCACGGTCATGTCAGAGATGCCGCAGATTGCGGCCCAGACACGCGTGGCATCCCCCAAACAGCGCACCCTGCCAGTGACGAAAGGGGAAGAGCTCGTTCTCTGGAACCACTCCGGAATGGACGGCCCCTTTTCGGTCTTCGGGGGCCCTGTCGGCGGAGGAGTATCCGCCCTTGCTGGAGATGACGGTCCCTGAAGGTCTGTCAGAGGGACGTGTGGTGGTGGACACCACCGCCTCCTCGAGCTCCACAGCGGTGGTTAATCCTAAGACCCCCTCTGAGGCTCCCTCTAAGACAAGTGGAGCCAGACGTGCACCACCTCTCTCAAGGTTGACGTCCACGTCCTCTATGGTGATTGAAGGAACGTCCACGAGTTGCCTCCCTGAACATGGACCCTGTCTATCCAGTAGAGGACGTGCTCTGACAGTATGGTTCTGCGGCTGCTAAGGCCTACGAGACTTTCCGTGAGTCTGTAGGCCAGGCGGTCGGCCATCGCTGAGATGGACAGGAGCGCATACCGTCGGATCCGGTCCTGGCAAACCTACCGGTACCCCGAGCCATCGGTGACTTGGGATTCGGAGGAGTGGCCGCATTGGTCCACACGTGGAAAGAGCACATCTGGGATCACCCGCAGCAGGGAAGGCTCACCCAGATGGTGGAGTACCTCGTTGTGGAGATGGACCGCTCTCTGGAATGGTTTAGCGGTACCGTGCGGAGGTCTCTCGAGTCATGTGCCACTTGGCACATGACCAGGGCCTCATGGAGGGTACCCAGCGTAGCCTTGAGAGCTACCGGACTCTGTCGGCAGAACGTGGGCGTCAGGCTGCTGCTCGAGCCGCTGAGTCCGATCAGGTCTCCCTCTCCCCCGAGGTTACTGCTGAACTCCATAGGCTGGTGGCTGAGAATGAGAGGCTACGGCGTCGTCTAGATGAAGCAGAGGCCACTTAGGCTCGCCTGCACCAGGGCGTTGACGACCCGATGTCGACCGCCCTGGCCCAGATGCAGCTCTGGAGCTGGCCCTCTACCCCCATTCTAGTCAAGAAATGGAGAGAGCGCACGGCTGGTCCACAGCGCACCTGCGATATGGTAGAGATGTTCGCCGCCGTGGATGACCTAGGCGCGACAGGTCTACTGGCCTCGTTCCTCCTGGCTCTGCTCATAGAGCATCCTGCTCTCGAGCGTAGGAACCCGCTACCCAGCCCCAAGAAGGTCGGCACAAACGAGTAGTCGATGGGGGAGGAGGAAGGTTAATGTTGCTGCGGCAAAACGGCGGCGAGCCAGAGTAGCTTCCGCGACTCCGTCCTGCCTCGGACTCACTCTGCTGGTCCGAGGAGCTGGCCGGCCAGGTGGCCAGCAACACTTTTTAGAAGTACTACCACTTTTGATCACTCGGTGTGTCGTTTTACAAAATTTCTAAATTTAAAGGTTAACCTTAAGAATATTCCAAAGACTTGACACACCGGCCTTTTCGGCGGATGACCTTCCAAGGTCATCATCCTTTTTAGACTACCTCGGTCAAAATTTTAGCTCATTTATTACGGTTTATTCGAAATTGTAGAGCGCAATACAGCTTACTCCGTAAATTGGGGGTCGTAAATTGGGGGCCATTCTTCCAAAACGGACCCTCAAGGTCTGAGTCTTTTGTGTCGCGACTTTCGGGTGCCGGTCACATTGCTTCCTTCTGGTTCCGCCATGCGATGCCCTCGTCATGTTTTGCAGTTTTGGTCGCAGGCGGAGCATGTTGGGGACCAACATTGTAAGAAGGGGGTAATGTGGCGATTTCGCCCAAAGATCGCGGCAGGTGATTCTTTGTTAAACACGCTTGTTTCTCGGCCTTTGTTTTGGACGCTTCTGTTCGAAGCACGCGCTGCGTAGCAACGCCCTCCAACTCTCTCGCCCAGTATGCTGTAACAATGGTCTTACGTCACTTCCTTCGTTTTTCGTGCTTTGGGGGTATAAATACTCTGGAACCGTGTTGTTCATAGAAGTTGTCTCTGAGCAAGGCGAGAGAGACAATGAGCTCTATGTCAGCCATGAGCTCTATGTCCTCGCTCCGTGGCTAAGGCCCTCGTGGGCTCCTGGGGACAATTTCTATAGGAGGCCCAGGTGGGGAAGACCTTGATGACTCGGGGCATACGCCCTCTGGATCACCGGTCTCCCACCTGGGATGGTGCGACACAGGCTCTGGCGGACCGTCAGGCTGTCCGGGGTTCCATCAACCGCGGCGGACCGCTGCGAGCCGGCCTCACAGTTAACACCACAGTGATGTTCATGTATCTGAGTGATATCCGTATGTCTGGTCTCGCTGGGCGAGCTGCTACCTGGTTAACGTTCTGATAGAGTAGGTACTGCGCCCACAGGGACCTTCAGTGAGCGGACTATCTGCGAGGATCTGAGGATACTGGGCATGCGTCTGCCGTGACCCATCGTGAGAGGACTATCCTCGAGGATCCCGTATAGCGGACGACGTTAAAACTTTACACGTGTATTTCCTTGAAATTCGTTTCCTCTGCAATAACTGTTATATTGATATTTGCATGCAGTTGCATCATGTATCCATATACGTGTGTTTCCCTGAAATTCTTTTCCTCTGCAATAACTGCTATATTGATATTTGCATGCAGTTGCATCATTGGCCAGCACATGGCGCGGGTCTTCTAAATTTTGGTAAAAACAGACCCACGGAGGGTGACATGAATGGGCCCGGTCCTGCTATTATTTGTTAAATATAGTAATCTCAATAAAAGGATCAGAGCACTTTCCAAAATAATATTTCTGATTGTCTCCATGAAGTTTTACATTTTAATCTTGTGAATAAACGCAAATACTGTGAGAATTTGCGATATTTGTTGATTTACCGTAACACATACACATACAGTAGCGCTACAAACATAGTGAGCTGAATTTCTAATATTGGCAGAACATTTACGAAAGGTTGCCATCATTTATAGTTTACGATATAAAAGTGATAAAATCTGATAGAAAATATATTTTACACCAAAATCGACGCATAAACTATCAATTTGATCCGAAACAAAAGCCATTGAATGTGTTCGGATATACATCGATATGCATTTCTTTGTTTGTCATATGGGGATTAATGAGCAATTTAAACCAATAAACTAAGGTTATTAATCACATAAACTTTCCCATTCAACATATTATCACTGGCCACAAAAATAATTCCCTCCACTCTAGGTTACTTGTGTGTCTATATAGTTTGTTTCCTTGAAATTCATTTCTGTATGCCATCTGACCTTGTGAACAAACAGCAGTTTGTATGTATTGCCAGCACCCACGCACACACAACTAGTGTATTGACACTCTTTGAGAGATTCTCATTATAAATGCAAGCAGTAAGGAAGAATATAGTGTATGTTTCCTCGTTGAAAATATTAGTTTGTAAGACGTTCCATTCTTGAGAAATTACTACATGCCTCTTCAAAACTGTACGCATGAAAACAAATCGTATCTCCATCCACTACAATAGTGGGTTATAATAAAAAAAAATTGTATTCAGGCAGGTTATCATGCAAATTTCATGAAATTGTAATTAAAGATCCACTCGAGGGCCCCAACACGGCATGTTGGACTGTTGCCAGGCCACTAGTGGCCAGCGTCAATGTGTTAATTTCACAATGTACGTCTGTTCGAGCATACGACTTGTGGATTTTTATCCCCCCCCCCCACACACACACTACCAGATGTATAGACTAATTGTGAAATTCATAACATAAACATATAATTCGTCGTACATTCATGCTTCATAAAGTAGCTTCCTGCATGTGTAAATACTATGATCACACATATCCATAGTAAGCGTTACCGCAATACAATGGCCTATTATGCGTAGATTTTCATTAAGCAGCAGGACCAAAAATGATCAATGTAATATGCCTGAGATAAACAAGTGCTGTATATAATAGGTTGTAAATCCGGTGGAGGCCTTTCCCCAGCCCTAAAACCACGAACATTAACAACTTGCCACAAAAAATGCTAAATGTTTATGACATTATCAAGGCGTATATCACTATGGGCAGCAAACAAACTCTTCAACTGAGACTTTATTCACAGATTGTGCTCGAGTGTCTTGAGACTAAATCCCCCCGATGTGACTAATTTTATGGTGTTCTTCATTCGATAAGGAAAATGTATTCAAGATAAGGATCGTTGTAAATATCTTTATGAAGTTTACGATAAGTAAACTTGCATATATTAGAGTTTACCCCCACCTAATAAATAATCCTTATGGCCCAAGTTTTTTCCCCATATTCATTGAGAACTAAAAGTTTGCGAGACAGCTTACATGGTCTGTTGTCAGTGGATGACTAGTATTAGAGAGCTACAGTACGAGATTCTTGGGGAAAACTTTTCTGAGATGTAGGGTTTGGCCCATATCATTGACGACTTATTCCGTAATTACCAATGATGTTAATTATGGCGAGAAAATTACATTTATTTTGATATTGCCAGAAACGAACAGGACAATGGCGTCATAAGACTGATAAAATAGTGTTGCCAGCTGGTGACTGCATTTATTTCTGATAACCCTCTAATCAAGTCATGTTAATCTGATTGTCACGTAAATTGTGAAATGTGATAATACTGAGTGAAATACTCTGTCAGAGTAAATGATATACCCATATATCAAAACACTAATATGTCAATGGTGTACAACACCCAACATGTGTTTGAAAAGACATTTGTAAGCTATAACCAATCCAATTACTTCCTGTGGCAGACAAACATATGTGTGAATTTTTTTGCCCATGAAATATAAAATCCGCTCATCTTATGGAAGTGTAGGGTAAAACACATGAGGTCAAAAGTAACCATAAAATACCATCTTCCTCTGACCTTGTGAAACCTCAAGCTCAATAACTTCAGACAGACAGAGAGAGAGAGAGAGAGAGAGAGAGAGAGAGAGAGAGAGATAATAGTTCATCTCTCTTCTATGCCTACGATGTAAACAAATTTTAGAATATGATTGACAAGCCTGAGCTACATACTCATAATATACGAGTATGTGCCCCAAAAGGCAATAGTGTATGTTCAGCTGTAGTGTAAACATGATGTCATTACGTACGGGGTACATTACGTGTAAGTAATGTTATTTATAGTCAGAATACAAATGTGAGCAGCTCTGCTTCAGATTTTGGATTTCAAAAACCGGGACATGTTGGCACATTTATGAAGCTGGAATAGCACGAATCCGACTTCAAGGAGAGAAAAACATGTTAGCAAACGAATGTAGACAATGTTGGGACTATGAGCCCGGTGACAATGCGAACCCAAAATGGTTTGTCGTGATCTCAACTCTCAATCGGATGGGTGATCGCTTTATATTGGGGGCTCATTATGTGTAATGTTCACGTGTATCATATCCGTGTGTTCAGGTGTACACATCGGGAAAGTTACCACTGATATTCGCATTCACGATATAATATTCCAATATCTTCTCAATGGGATCCGTTCACGACGACAAAGTTTGTGGTGTATCTTTCATAATATACCTCTACTAATAAGCACATACTCTGATCTATAAGCGTTCCTTTATATATACTCACAAATCACAATAATCCTAAGTGCAGTCTTGGTCACAACGAGAGTTACTTCCATCAACAGTTTTCTATTATACTAGTATCACTGTTAAATATCCTAGATCATGCATATTCCTTTCAAGATACTTTCTATCAAAAGCTGTCCTTAGCTGTCAGAGAGTCGTCCACCAAGGCCGTCCACATGACCGTCCTAGTTCTGGGCCTCTGACTGGTTAAACCAGATGCACGAGTTCAGCGGCCGTTCTAGTTGTGGGGCTCTGATTGGTCAGACCAGGTGCACGAGTTCTGTGGCCGTCCTAGTTGTGGGGCTCTGATTGGTCAGACCAGGTGCACGAGTTCAGTGGCCGTCCTAGTTGTTGGGCTCTGATTGGTCAGACCAGGTGAACGAGTTCAGTGGCCGTCCTAGTTGTGGGGCTCTGATTGGCCAGACCAGGTGCACGAGTTCCGTGGCCGTCCTAGTTGTGGGGCTCTGATTGGCCAGACCCGGTGCACGAGTTTCGTGGCCGTCCTAGTTGTGGGGCTCTGATTGGCCAGACCAGGTGCACGAGTTCCGTGGCCGTCCTAGTTGTGGAGGCTCTGATTGGTCAGACCAGGTGCACGAGTCCATGGCCGTCCTAGTTGTGGGGCTCTGATTGGTCAGACCAGGTGCACGAGTTCCGTGGCCGTCCTAGTTGTGGGGCTCTGATTGGTCAGACCAGGTGCACGAGTTCCGTGGCCGTCCTAGTTGTGGAGGCTCTGATTGGTCAGACCAGGTGCACGAGTTCCATGGCCGTCCTAGTTGTGGGGCTCTGAATGGTCAGACCAGGTGCACGAGTTCCGTGGCCGTCCTAGTTGTGGGGCTCTGATTGGTCAGACCAGGTGCACGAGTTCCGTGGCCGTCCTAGTTGTGGGGCTCTGATTGGTCAGACCAGGTGCACGAGTTCCGTGGCCGTCCTAGTTGTGGGGCTCTGATTGGTCAGACCAGGTGCACGAGTTCCGTGGCCGTCCTAGTTGTGGGGCTCTGATTGGTCAGACCAGGTGCAAGAGTTCCGTGGCCGTCCTAGTTGTGGGGCTCTGAATGGTCAGACCAGATGCACGAGTTCCGTGGTCGTCCTAGTTGTGGGGCTCTGATTGGTCAGACCAGGTGCACGAGTTCTGTGCTGTTGTAATTGTGGGGGCTCTGATTGGCCAGACCAGGTGCACGAGTTCAGTGCTGTTGTAATTGTGGGGGCTCTGATTGGCCAGACCAGGTGCACGAGTTCAGTGGCCGTCCTAGTTATGGGGCTCTGATTGGTCAGACCAGGCGCATGAGTTCCATGGCAGTCCTAGTTGTGGGGGCTCTGATTGGCCAGACCAGGTGCACGAGTTCCGTGGCCGTCCTAGTTGTGGAGGCTCTGATTGGTCAGACCAGGTGCATGAGTTCCATGGCCATCCTAGTTGTGGGGCTCTGATTGGTCAGACCAGGTGCATGAGTTCCATGGCCGTCCTAGTTGTGGGGCTCTGATTAATCAGACCAGGTGCACGAGTTCCATGGCCGTTCTAGTTGTGGAGGCTCTGATTGGTCAGACCAGGTGCACGAGTTCAGCAGCCGTCCTAGTTGTGGGGCTCTGATTGGTCAGACCAGGTGCACGAGTTGAGCAGCCGTCCTAGTTGTGGGGCTCTGATTGGTCAGACCAGGTGCACGAGTTCAGCAGCCGTCCTAGTTGTGGGGCTCTGATTGGTCAGACCAGGTGCACGAGTTCTGTGGCCGTCCTAGTTGTGGGGCTCTGATTGGTCAGACCAGGTGCACAAGTTCTGTGGCCGTTCTAGTTGTGGAGGCTCTGATTGGTCAGACCGGGTGCACGAGTTCCATGGCCGTCCTAGTTGTGGGGCTCTGATTGGTCAGACCGAGTTCCGTGGCCGTCCTAGTTGTGGAGGCTCTGATTGGTCAGACCAGGTGCATGAGTTCCATGGCCATCCTAGTTGTGGGGCTCTGATTGGTCAGACCAGGTGCATGAGTTCCATGGCCGTCCTAGTTGTGGGGCTCTGATTAATCAGACCAGGTGCACGAGTTCCATGGCCGTTCTAGTTGTGGAGGCTCTGATTGGTCAGACCAGGTGCACGAGTTCAGCAGCCGTCCTAGTTGTGGGGCTCTGATTGGTCAGACCAGGTGCACGAGTTGAGCAGCCGTCCTAGTTGTGGGGCTCTGATTGGTCAGACCAGGTGCACGAGTTCAGCAGCCGTCCTAGTTGTGGGGCTCTGATTGGTCAGACCGGGTGCACGAGTTCCATGGCCGTCCTAGTTGTGGGGCTCTGATTGGTCAGACCAGGTGCACGAGTTCTGTGGCCGTCCTAGTTGTGGGGCTCTGATTGGTCAGATCAGGTGCACGAGTTCCGTGGCCGTTCTAGTTGTGGAGGCTCTGATTGGTCAGACCGGGTGCACGAGTTCCATGGCCGTCCTAGTTGTGGGGCTCTGATTGGTCAGACCAGGTGCACGAGTTCTGTGGCCGTCCTAGTTGTGAGGCTCTGATTGGTCAGACCAGGCGCACGAGTTCCATGGCCGTCCTAGTTGTGAGGCTCTGATTGGTCAGACCAGGTGCACGAGTTCTGTGGCCGTCCTAGTTGTGGGGCTCTGATTGGTCAGACCAGGTTCACGAGTTCTGTGGCCGTCCTAGTGGTGGGGCTCTGATTGGTCAGACCAGGTGCATGAGTTCTGTGGCAGTCCTAGTTGTGGTGCTCTGATTGGTCAGACCAGGTGCACGAGTTCTGTGGCCGTCCTAGTTGTGGGGGCTCTGATTGGCCAGACCAGGTGCACGAGTTCCGTGGCCGTCCTATTTGTGGTGCTCTGATTGGTCAGACCAGGAGCACGAGTTCTGTGGCCGTCCTAGTTGTGGGCCTCTGATTGGTCAGACCAGGTGCACGAGTTCTGTGGCCGTCCTAGTTGTGGGGCTCTGATTGGTCAGACCAGGTGCACGAGTTCTGTGGCCGTCCTAGTTGTGGGGCTCTGATTGGTCAGACCAGGTGCACGAGTTCTGTGGCTGTCCTAGTTGTGGGGCTCTGATTGGTCAGACCAGGTGCACGAGTTCGGTGGCCGTCCTAGTTGTGGGGCTCTGATTGGTCAGACCAGGTGCACGAGTTCCGTGGCCGTTATAGTTGTGGAGGCTCTGATTGGTCAGACCGGGTGCACGAGTTCCATGGCCGTCCTAGTTGTGGGGCTCTGATTGGTCAGACCAGGTGCTCGAGTTCCATGGCCGTCCTAGTTGTGGGGCTCTGATTGGTCAGACCAGGTGCACGAGTTCTGTGGCCGTCCTAGTTGTGGGGCTCTGATTGGTCAGACCAGGTGCACGAGTTCTGTGGCCATCCTGGTTGTGGAGGCTCTGATTGGTCAGACCAGGTGCACAAGTTCTTTGGCCGTCCTAGTTGTGGGGCTCTGATTGGTCAGACCAGGTGCACGAGTTTAGCAGCCGTCCTAGTTGTGGGGCTCTGATTGGTCAGACCAGGTGCACGAGTTCTGTGGCCATCCTAGTTGTGGGGCTCTGATTGGTCAGACCAGGTGCACAAGTTCCATGGCCGTCCTAGTTGTGGAGGCTCTGATTGGTCAGACCAGGTGCACGAGTTCAGCAGCCGTCCTAGTTGTGGGGCTCTGATTGGTCAGACCAGGTGCACGAGTTCAGCAGCCGTCCTAGTTGTGGGGCTCTGATTGGTCAGACCAGGTGCACGAGTTCTGTGGCCGTCTTAGTTGTGGAGGCTCTGATTGGTCAGACCAGGTGCACGAGTTCCATGGCCGTCCTAGTTGTGGAGGCTCTGATTGGTCAGACCAGGTGCACGAGTTCAGCAGCCGTCCTAGTTGTGGGGCTCTGATTGGTCAGACCAGGTGCACAAGTTCTGTGGCCGTCTTAGTTGTGGAGGCTCTGATTGGTCAGACCAGGTGCACGAGTTCCATGGCCGTCCTAGTTGTGGAGGCTCTGATTGGTCAGACCAGGTGCACGAGTTCAGCAGCCGTCCTAGTTGTGGGGCTCTGATTGGTCAGACCAGGTGCATGAGTTCCATGGCCGTCCTAGTTGTGGGGCTCTGATTGGTCAGACCAGGTGCACGAGTTCAGCAGCCATCCTAGTTGTGGGGCTCTGATTGGTCAGACCAGGTGCATGAGTTCCATGGCCGTCCTAGTTGTGGGGCTCTGATTGGTCAGACCAGGTGCACGAGTTCCATGGCCGTTCTAGTTGTGGAGGCTCTGATTGGTCAGACCAGGTGCACGAGTTCAGCAGCCGTCCTAGTCGTGGGGCTCTGATTGGTCAGACCAGGTGCACGAGTTCAGCAGCCGTCCTAGTTGTGGGGCTCTGATTGGTCAGACCAGGTGCACGAGTTCAGCAGCCGTCCTAGTTGTGGGGCTCTGATTGGACAGACCAGGTGCACGAGTTCCGTGGTCGTCCTAGTTGTGGGGCTCTGATTGGTCAGACCAGGTGCTCGAGTTCTGTGGTCGTCCTAGTTGTGGGGCTCTGATTGGTCAGACCAGGTGCACGAGTTCTGTGGCCGTTATAGTTGTGGGGCTCTGATTGGTCAGACCAGGTGCACGAGTTCCATGGCCGTCCTAGTTATGGGGCTCTGATTGGTCAGACCAGGTGCACGAGTTCCATGGCCGTCCTAGTTGTGGAGGCTCTGATTGGTCAGACCAGGTGCACGGGTTCTGTGGCCGTCCTAGTTGTGGGGCTCTGATTCGTCAGACCAGGGGCACGAGTTCCATGGACGTCCTAGTTGTGGGGCTCTGATTGGTCAGACCAGGTGCACGAGTTCTGTGGCCGTCCTAGTTGTGGGGCTCTGATTGGTCAGACCAGGTGCACGAGTTCTGTGGCAGTCCTAGTTGTGGAGGCTCTGATTGGTCAGACCAGGTGCACGAGTTCCATGGCCGTCCTAGTTGTGGAGGCTCTGATTGGTCAGACCAGGTGCACGAGTTCAGCAGCCGTCCTAGTTGTGGGGCTCTGATTGGTCAGACCAGGTGCATGAGTTCCATGGCCGTCCTAGTTGTGGGGCTCTGATTGGTCAGACCAGGTGCACGAGTTCAGCAGCCGTCCTAGTTGTGGGGCTCTGATTGGTCAGACCAGGTGCATGAGTTCCATGGCCGTCCTAGTTGTGGGGCTCTGATTGGTCAGACCAGGTGCACGAGTTCCATGGCCGTTCTAGTTGTGGAGGCTCTGATTGGTCAAACCAGGTGCACGAGTTCAGCAGCCGTCCTAGTTGTGGGGCTCTGATTGGTCAGACCAGGTGCACGAGTTCAGCAGCCGTCCTAGTTGTGGGGCTCTGATTGGTAAGACCAGGTGCACGAGTTCAGCAGCCGTCCTAGTTGTGGGGCTCTGATTGGTCAGACCAGGTGCACGAGTTCCGTGGTCGTCCTAGTTGTGGGGCTCTGATTGGTCAGACCAGGTGCACGAGTTCTGTGGCCGTCCTAGTTGTGGGGCTCTGATTGGTCAGACCAGGTGCACGAGTTCAGCAGCCGTCCTAGTTGTGGGGCTCTGATTGGATAGACAAGGTGCACGAGTTCTGTGGCCGTCCTAGTTGTGGGGCTCTGATTCGTCAGACCAGGTGCACGAGTTCAGCAGCCGTCCTAGTTGTGGGGCTCTGATTGGTCAGACCAGGTGCACGAGTTCAGCAGCCGTCCTAGTTGTGAGGCTCTGATTGGACAGACGAGGAGCATGAGTTCTGTGGCCATCCTAGTTGTGGGGCTCTGATTGGTCAGACCAGGTGCACGAGTTCCGTGGCCGTCCTAGTTGTGGGGCTCTGATTGGTCAGACCAGGTGCACGAGTTCTGTGGCAGTCCTACTTGTGGGGCTCTGATTGGTCAGACCAGGTGCACGAGTTCAGCAGCCGTCCTAGTTGTGGGGCCCTGATTGGTCAGATCAGGTGCACGAGTTCTGTGGCCGTTCTAGTTGTGGAGGCTCTGATTGGTCAGACCAGGTGCACGAGTTATGTGGCCGTCCTAGTTGTGGGGCTCTGATTGGCCAGACCAGGTGCACGAGTTCTGTGGCCGTCCTAGTTGTGGGGCTCTGATTGGTCAGACCAGGTGCACGAGTTCTGTGGCCGTCCTAGTTGTGGGGCTCTGATTGGTCAGACCAGGTGCACGAGTTCTGTGGCCGTCCTAGTTGTGGAGGCTCTGATTGGTCAGACCAGGTGCACAAGTTCTGTGGCCGTCCTAGTTGTGGGGCTCTGATTGGTCAGACCAGGTGCACGAGTTCAGCAGCCGTCCTAGTTGTGGGGCTCTGATTGGTCAGACCAGGTGCACGAGTTCAGCAGCCGTCCTAGTTGTGGGGCTCTGATTGGTCAGACCAGGTGCACGAGTTCAGCAGCCGTCCTAGTTGTGGGGCTCTGATTGGTCAGACCAGGTGCACGAGTTCCGTGGCCGTCCTAGTTGTGGGGATCTGATTGATCAGACCAGGTGCACGAGTTCCGTGGCCGTCCTAGTTGTGGGGCTCTGATTGGTCAGACCAGGTGCACGAGTTCTGTGGCCGTCCTAGTTGTGGGGCTCTGATTGGTCAGACCAGGTGCACGAGTTCCGTGGCCGTCCTAGTTGTGGGGATCCGATTGGTCAGACCAGGTGCACGAGTTCTGTGGCCGTGCTAGTTGTGGGGCTCTGATTGGTCAGACCAGGTGCACGAGTTCTGTGGCCGTCCTAGTTGTGGGGCTCTGATTGGTCAGACCAGGTGCACGAGTTCTGTGGCCGTCCTAGTTGTGGGGCTCTGATTGGTCAGACCAGGTGCACGAGTTCTGTGGCCGTCCTAGTTGTGGGGCTCTGATTGGTCAGACCAGGTGCACAAGTTCCATGGCCGTCCTAGTTGTGGGGCTCTGATTGGTCAGACCAGGTGCACGAGTTCTGTGGCCGTCCTACTTGTGGGGCTCTGATTGGTCAGACCAGGTGCACGTGTTCACCACCGTCCTAGTTGTGGGGCTCTGATTGGTCAGACCAGGTGCACGAGTTCTGTGGCCGTTCTAGTTGTGGAGGCTCTGATTGGTCAGACCAGGTGCACAAGTTCCGTGGCCGTCCTAGTTGTGGGGCTCTGATTGGACAGACCAGGTGCACGAGTTCTGTGGCCGTTCTAGTTGTGGAGGCTCTGATTGGTCAGACCAGGTGCACGAGTTCCATGGCCGTTCTAGTTGTGGAGGCTCTGATTGGTCAGACCAGGTGCACGAGTTATGTGGCCGTCCTAGTTGTGGGGCTCTGATTGGCCAGACCAGGTGCACGAGTTCTGTGGCCGTCCTAGTTGTGGGGCTCTGATTGGTCAGACCAGGTGCACGAGTTCTGTGGCCGTTCTAGTTGTTGAGGCTCTGATTGGTCAGACCAGGTGCACGAGTTCCGTGGCCGTCCTAGTTGTGGGGCTCTGATTGGACAGACCAGGTGCACGAGTTCTGTGGCCGTTCTAGTTGTGGAGGCTCTGATTGGTCAGACCAGGTGCACGATTTCTCTGGCCGTCCTAGTTGTGGGGCTCTGATTGGTCAGACCAGGTGCACGAGTTCTGTGGCCGTCCTAGTTGTGGGGCTCTGATTGGTCAGACCAGGTGCACGAGTTCCGTGGCCGTCCTAGTTGTGGGGATCTGATTGGTCAGACCAGGTGCACGAGTTCCATGGCCGTCCTAGTTGTGGGGATCTGATTGATCAGACCAGGTGCACGAGTTCCGTGGCCGTCCTAGTTGTGGGGCTCTGATTGGTCAGACCAGGTGCACGAGTTCTGTGGCCGTCCTAGTTGTGGGGCTCTGATTGGTCAGACCAGGTGCACGAGTTCCGTGGCCGTCCTAGTTGTGGGGATCCGATTGGTCAGACCAGGTGCACGAGTTCTGTGGCCGTGCTAGTTGTGGGGCTCTGATTGGTCAGACCAGGTGCACGAGTTCTGTGGCCGTCCTAGTTGTGGGGCTCTGATTGGTCAGACCAGGTGCACGAGTTCTGTGGCCGTCCTAGTTGTGGGGCTCTGATTGGTCAGACCAGGTGCACGAGTTCTGTGGCCGTCCTAGTTGTCGGGCTCTGATTGGTCAGACCAGGTGCACAAGTTCCATGGCCGTCCTAGTTGTGGGGCTCTGATTGGTCAGACCAGGTGCACGAGTTCTGTGGCCGTCCTACTTGTGGGGCTCTGATTGGTCAGACCAGGTGCACGTGTTCACCACCGTCCTAGTTGTGGGGCTCTGATTGGTCAGACCAGGTGCACGAGTTCTGTGGCCGTTCTAGTTGTGGAGGCTCTGATTGGTCAGACCAGGTGCACGAGTTCCGTGGCCGTCCTAGTTGTGGGGCTCTGATTGGACAGACCAGGTGCACGAGTTCTGTGGCCGTTCTAGTTGTGGAGGCTCTGATTGGTCAGACCAGGTGCATGAGTTCCATGGCCGTTCTAGTTGTGGAGGCTCTGATTGGTCAGACCAGGTGCACGAGTTATGTGGCCGTCCTAGTTGTGGGGCTCTGATTGGCCAGACCAGGTGCACGAGTTCTGTGGCCGTCCTAGTTGTGGGGCTCTGATTGGTCAGACCAGGTGCACGAGTTCTGTGGCCGTCCTAGTTGTGGGGCTCTGATTGGTCAGACCAGGTGCACGAGTTCTGTGGCCGTCCTAGTTGTGGGGCTCTGATTGGTCAGACCAGGTGCACGAGTTCTGTGGCCGTCCTAGTTGTGGGGCTCTGATTGGTCAGACCAGGTGCACAAGTTCCATGGCCGTCCTAGTTGTGGGGCTCTGATTGGTCAGACCAGGTGCACGAGTTCTGTGTCCGTCCTACTTGTGGGGCTCTGATTGGTCAGACCAGGTGCACGTGTTCACCACCGTCCTAGTTGTGGGGCTCTGATTGGTCAGACCAGGTGCACGAGTTCTGTGGCCGTTCTAGTTGTGGAGGCTCTGATTGGTCAGACCAGGTGCACGAGTTCTGTGGCCGTTCTAGTTGTGGAGGCTCTGATTGGTCAGACCAGGTGCACGAGTTCTGTGGCCGTTCTAGTTGTGGAGGCTCTGATTGGTCAGACCAGGTGCACGAGTTCCGTGGCCGTCCTAGTTGTGGGGCTCTGATTGGACAGACCAGGTGCACGAGTTCTGTGGCCGTTCTAGTTGTGGAGGCTCTGATTGGTCAGACCAGGTGCACGAGTTCCATGGCCGTTCTAGTTGTGGGGCTCTGATTGGACAGACCAGGTGCACGAGTTCTGTGGCCGTTCTAGTTGTGGAGGCTCTGATTGGTCAGACCAGGTGCACGAGTTCCATGGCCGTTCTAGTTGTGGAGGCTCTGATTGGTCAGACCAGGTGCACGAGTTATGTGGCCGTCCTAGTTGTGGGGCTCTGATTGGCCAGACCAGGTGCACGAGTTCTGTGGCCGTCCTAGTTGTGGGGCTCTGATTGGTCAGACCAGGTGCACGAGTTCTGTGGCCGTTCTAGTTGTTGAGGCTCTGATTGGTCAGACCAGGTGCACGAGTTCCGTGGCCGTCCTAGTTGTGGGGCTCTGATTGGACAGACCAGGTGCACGAGTTCTGTGGCCGTTCTAGTTGTGGAGGCTCTGATTGGTCAGACCAGGTGCACGATTTCTGTGGCCGTCCTAGTTGTGGGGCTCTGATTGGTCAGACCAGGTGCACGAGTTCTGTGGCCGTCCTAGTTGTGGGGCTCTGATTGGTCAGACCAGGTGCACGAGTTCCGTGGCCGTCCTAGTTGTGGGGATCTGATTGGTCAGACCAGGTGCACGAGTTCCGTGGCCGTCCTAGTTGTGGGGATCTGATTGATCAGACCAGGTGCACGAGTTCCGTGGCCGTCCTAGTTGTGGGGCTCTGATTGGTCAGACCAGGTGCACGAGTTCTGTGGCCGTCCTAGTTGTGGGGCTCTGATTGGTCAGACCAGGTGCACGAGTTCCGTGGCCGTCCTAGTTGTGGGGATCCGATTGGTCAGACCAGGTGCACGAGTTCTGTGGCCGTGCTAGTTGTGGGGCTCTGATTGGTCAGACCAGGTGCACGAGTTCTGTGGCCGTCCTAGTTGTGGGGCTCTGATTGGTCAGACCAGGTGCACGAGTTCTGTGGCCGTCCTAGTTGTGGGGCTCTGATTGGTCAGACCAGGTGCACGAGTTCTGTGGCCGTCCTAGTTGTCGGGCTCTGATTGGTCAGACCAGGTGCACGTGTTCACCACCGTCCTAGTTGTGGGGCTCTGATTGGTCAGACCAGGTGCACGAGTTCTGTGGCCGTTCTAGTTGTGGAGGCTCTGATTGGTCAGACCAGGTGCACGAGTTCCGTGGCCGTCCTAGTTGTGGGGCTCTGATTGGACAGACCAGGTGCACGAGTTCTGTGGCCGTTCTAGTTGTGGAGGCTCTGATTGGTCAGACCAGGTGCACGAGTTCCATGGCCGTTCTAGTTGTGGAGGCTCTGATTGGTCAGACCAGGTGCACGAGTTATGTGGCCGTCCTAGTTGTGGGGCTCTGATTGGCCAGACCAGGTGCACGAGTTCTGTGGCCGTTCTAGTTGTGGAGGCTCTGATTGGTCAGACCAGGTGCACGAGTTATGTGGCCGTCCTAGTTGTGGGGCTCTGATTGGCCAGACCAGGTGCACGAGTTCTGTGGCCGTCCTAGTTGTGGGGCTCTGATTGGTCAGACCAGGTGCACGAGTTCTGTGGCCGTTCTAGTTGTTGAGGCTCTGATTGGTCAGACCAGGTGCACGAGTTCCGTGGCCGTCCTAGTTGTGGGGCTCTGATTGGACAGACCAGGTGCACGAGTTCTGTGGCCGTTCTAGTTGTGGAGGCTCTGATTGGTCAGACCAGGTGCACGAGTTCCATGGCCGTTGTAGTTGTGGAGGCTCTGATTGGTCAGACCAGGTGCACGAGTTATGTGGCCGTCCTAGTTGTGGGGCTCTGATTGGCCAGACCAGGTGCACGAGTTCCGTGGCCGTCCTAGTTGTGGGGCTCTGATTGGTCAGACCAGGTGCACGAGTTCTGTGGCCGTCCTAGTTGTGGGGCTCTGATTGGTCAGACCAGGTCCACGAGTTCTGTGGCCGTCCTAGTTGTGGGGCTCTGATTGGTCAGACCAGGTCCACGAGTTCTGTGGCCGTCCTAGTTGTGGGGCTCTGATTGGTCAGACCAGGTGCACGAGTTCCATGGCCGTCCTAGTTGTGGGGCTCTGATTGGTCAGACCAGGTGCACGAGTTCTGTTTCCGTCCTAGTTGTGGGGGCTCTGATTGGTCAGACCAGGTGCACGAGTTCCATGGCCGTCCTAGTTCTGATGCTCTGATTGGTCAGACCAGCTGCACGAGTTCCGTGGCCGTCCTAGTTGTGGGGATCTGATTGGTCAGACCAGGTGCACGAGTTCCGTGGCCGTCCTAGTTGTGGGGATCTGATTGGTCAGACCAGGTGCACGAGTTCCGTGGCCGTCCTAGTTGTGGGGCTCTGATTGGTCAGACCAGGTGCACGAGTTTCGTGGCCGTCCTAGTTGTGGGGATCTGATTGATCAGACCAGGTGCACGAGTTCCGTGCCCGTCCTAGTTGTGGGGGCTCTGATTGGACAGACGAGGTGCACGAGTTCCGTGCCGTCCTAGTTGTGGTGCTCTGATTGGTCAGACCAGGTGCAAGAGTTCTGTGGCCGTCCTAGTTGTGGGGGCTCTGATTGGTCAGGCGAGGTGCACGAGTTCTTTGGCCGTCCTAGTTGTGGGGCTCTGATTGGTCAGACCAGGTGCACGAGTTCTGTGGCCGTCCTAGTTGTGGGGCTCTGATTGGTCAGACCAGGTGCACGAGTTCTGTGGCCGTCCTAGTTGTGGGGCTCTGATTGGTCAGACCAGGTGCACGAGTTCTGTGGCCGTCCTAGTTGTGGGGCTGTGATTGGTCAGACCAGGTGCACAAGTTCTGTGGCCGTGCTAGTTGTGGCGCTCTGATTGGTCAGACCAGGGGCACGAGTTCTGTGGCCGTCCTAGTTGTGGAGGCTCTGATTGGTCAGACCAGGTGCCGAGTTCTGTGGCCATCTTAGTTGTGGAGGCTCTGATTGGTCAGACCAGGTGCCGAGTTCTGTGGCCGTCCTAGTTGTGGAGGCTCTGATTGGTCAGACCAGGTGCACGAGTTCCGTGGCCATCCTAGTTGTGGTGCTCTGATTGGTCAGTCCAGTTGCCGAGTTCTGTGGCCGTCCTAGTTGTGGGGATCTGAATGGTCAGACCAGGTGCACGAGTTCCGTGGCCGTCCTAGTTGTGGGGATCTGATTGGTCAGACCAGGTGCACGAGTTCCGTGGCCGTCCTAGTTGTGGGGCTCTGATTGGTCAGACCAGGTGCACGAGTTTCGTGGCCGTCCTAGTTGTGGGGATCTGATTGATCAGACCAGGTGCACGAGTTCCGTGCCCGTCCTAGTTGTGGGGGCTCTGATTGGTCAGACGAGGTGCACGAGTTCCGTGGCCGTCCTAGTTGTGGTGCTCTGATTGGTCAGACCAGGTGCAAGAGTTCTGTGGCCGTCCTAGTTGTGGGGGCTCTGATTGGTCAGGCGAGGTGCACGAGTTCTTTGGCCGTCCTAGTTGTGGGGCTCTGATTGGTCAGACCAGGTGCACGAGTTCTGTGGCCGTCCTAGTTGTGGGGCTCTGATTGGTCAGACCAGGTGCACGAGTTCTGTGGCCGTCCTAGTTGTGGGGCTCTGATTGGTCAGACCAGGTGCACGAGTTCGGTGGCCGTCCTAGTTGTGGGGCTCTGATTGGTCAGACCAGGTGCACAGGTTCTGTGGCCGTGCTAGTTGTGGCGCTCTGATTGGTCAGACCAGGGGCACGAGTTCTGTGGCCGTCCTAGTTGTGGAGGCTCTGATTGGTCAGACCAGGTGCCGAGTTCTGTGGCCATCTTAGTTGTGGAGGCTCTGATTGGTCAGACCAGGTGCCAAGTTCTGTGGCTGTCCTAGTTGTGGAGGCTCTGATTGGTCAGACCAGGTGCACGAGTTCCGTGGCCATCCTAGTTGTGGTGCTCTGATTGGTCAGACCAGTTGCCGAGTTCTGTGGCCGTCCTAGTTGTGGAGGCTCTGATTGTTCAGACCCGGTGCCGAGTTCTGTGGCCGTCCTAGTTGTGGAGGCTCTGATT
Source organism: Terebella lapidaria (assembly GCA_949152475.1). Classification (NCBI taxonomy): domain Eukaryota; kingdom Metazoa; phylum Annelida; class Polychaeta; order Terebellida; family Terebellidae; genus Terebella; species Terebella lapidaria. The sequence goes on from OX424566.1 coordinate 8,562,554, forward strand.
GGTCAGACCAGGTGCCGAGTTCTGTGGCCGTCCTAGTTGTGGGGCTCTGATTGGACAGACCAGGTGCACGAGTTCCGTGGCCATCCTAGTTTTGGGGCTCTGATTGGTCAGACCAGGTGCACGAGTTCTGTGGCCGTCCTAGTTGTGGGGCTCTGATTGGACAGACGAGGTGCACGAGTTCCGTGGCCGTCCTAGTTGTGGTGCTCTGATTGGTCAGACCAGGTGCAAGAGTTCTGTGGCCGTCCTAGTTGTGGGGGCTCTGATTGGTCAGGCGAGGTGCACGAGTTCTTTGGCCGTCCTAGTTGTGGGGCTGTGATTGGTCAGACCAGGTGCACAAGTTCTGTGGCCGTGCTAGTTGTGGCGCTCTGATTGGTCAGACCAGGGGCACGAGTTCTGTGGCCATCCTAGTTGTGGAGGCTCTGATTGGTCAGACCAGGTGCCGAGTTCTGTGGCCATCTTAGTTGTGGAGGCTCTGATTGGTCAGACCAGGTGCCGAGTTCTGTGGCCGTCCTAGTTGTGGAGGCTCTGATTGGTCAGACCAGGTGCACGAGTTCCGTGGCCATCCTAGTTGTGGTGCTCTGATTGGTCAGACCAGTTGCCGAGTTCTGTGGCCGTCCTAGTTGTGGGGATCTGATTGGTCAGACCAGGTGCACGAGTTCCGTGGCCGTCCTAGTTGTGGGGATCTGATTGGTCAGACCAGGTGCACGAGTTCCGTGGCCGTCCTAGTTGTGGGGCTCTGATTGGTCAGACCAGGTGCACGAGTTTCGTGGCCGTCCTAGTTGTGGGGATCTGATTGATCAGACCAGGTGCACGAGTTCCGTGCCCGTCCTAGTTGTGGGGGCTCTGATTGGTCAGACGAGGTGCACGAGTTCCGTGGCCGTCCTAGTTGTGGTGCTCTGATTGGTCAGACCAGGTGCAAGAGTTCTGTGGCCGTCCTAGTTGTGGGGGCTCTGATTGGTCAGGCGAGGTGCACGAGTTCTTTGGCCGTCCTAGTTGTGGGGCTCTGATTGGTCAGACCAGGTGCACGAGTTCTGTGGCCGTCCTAGTTGTGGGGCTCTGATTGGTCAGACCAGGTGCACGAGTTCTGTGGCCGTCCTAGTTGTGGGGCTCTGATTGGTCAGACCAGGTGCACGAGTTCTGTGGCCGTCCTAGTTGTGGGGCTCTGATTGGTCAGACCAGGTGCACAAGTTCTGGAGCCGTGCTAGTTGTGGCGCTCTGATTGGTCAGACCAGGGGCACGAATTCTGTGGCCGTCTTAGTTGTGGAGGCTCTGATTGGTCAGACCAGGTGCCGAATTCTGTGGCCATCTTAGTTGTGGAGGCTCTGATTGGTCAGACCAGGTGCCGAGTTCTGTGGCCGTCCTAGTTGTGGAGGCTCTGATTGGTCAGACCAGGTGCACGAGTTCCGTGGCCATCCTAGTTGTGGTGCTCTGATTGGTCAGACCAGTTGCCGAGTTCTGTGGCCGTCCTAGTTGTGGAGGCTCTGATTGTTCAGACCAGGTGCCGAGTTCTGTGGCCGTCCTAGTTGTGGAGGCTCTGATTGGTCAGACCAGGTGCCGAGTTCTGTGGCCGTCCTAGTTGTGGGGCTCTGATTGGACAGACCAGGTGCACGAGTTCCGTGGCCATCCTAGTTTTGGGGCTCTGATTGGTCAGACCAGGTGCACGAGTTCTGTGGCCGTCCTAGTTGTGGGGCTCTGATTGGTCAGACCAGGTGCACGAGTTCAGCAGCCGTCCTAGTTGTGGGGCTCTGATTGGTCAGACCAGGTGCACGAGTTCCGTGGCCGTCCTAGTTGTGGGGCTCTGATTGGTCAGACCAGGTGCACGAGTTCCATGGCCGTCCTAGTTGTGAAGGCTCTGATTGGTCAGACCAGGTGCACGAGTTCCGTAGTCGTCCTAGTTGTGGAGGCTCTGATTGGTCAGACCAGGTGCACGAGTTCTGCGGCCGTTCTAGTTGTGGAGGCTCTGATTGGTCAGACCAGGTGCACGAGTTCTGTGGCTGTTCTAGTGGTGGAGGCTTTGATTGGTCAGACCAGGTGCCGAGTTCCGTGGCCGTTCTGGTTGTGGAGGCTCTGATTGGTCAGACCAGGTGCACGAGTTCTGTGGCCGTTCTAGTTGTGGAGGCTTTGATTGGTCAGACCAGGTGCACGAGTTCTGTGGCCGTTCTAGTTGTGGAGGCTCTGATTGGTCAGACCGGGTGCACGAGTTCTGTGGCCGTCCTAGTTGTGGAGGTTCTGATTGGTCAGACCAGGTGCACAAGTTCCGTGGCCGTTCTAGTTGTAGGGCTCTGATTGGTCAGACCAGGTGCACGAGTTCCATGGCCATCCTAGTTGTGGGGCTCTGATTGGTCAGATCAGATGCACGAGTTCCGTGGCTGTCCTAGTTGTGGGGCTCTGATTGGTCAGACCAGGTGCACGAGTTCCGTGGCCATTGAAGTTTTGTGGCTCTGATTGGTCAGACCGGGTGCAGGACTTCCGGGACTGTCCTAGCTGTGGGGCTTCTGATTGGTCAGACCAGGTGCACGACTTCCGTGGCCGTCCTAGTTGTGGGGATCTGATTGGTCAGACCAGGTGCACGAGTTCTGTGGCCGTCCTAGTTGTGGGGCTCTGATTGGTCAGACCAGGTGCACGAGTTCTGTGGCCGTCCTAGTTGTGTTGGCTCTGATTGATCATACTAGATGCACAAATTCCGTGGCAGGCCTAGTTGTGGGAGCTCTGATTTCTCAGTCAGAGTGCATTTTTACGTGCGTCTCGCATGATGCATTGTATGCATGTATGTTCTAACGATTTTGTTGTCTTAGTTGTGAGAGTTTTGATTGGTCAGACCAGGTGCACGAGTTCCGTGGCCGTCCTAGTTGTGTTGGTTCTGATTGGTCAGACCAGGTGCACGAGTTCCATCGCTGTCATAGTTGTGGGGGCTCTGATTAATCAGACCAAGTGCATGAGTTCCGTGGCCATTGAAGTTTTGGGGCTGTGATTGGTCAGACCGGGTGCACGACTTCCGTGGTTGTCCTAGCTGTGGGGCTTCTGATTGGTCAGGCTAGGTGCACGAGTTCCTTGGCCGTCCTAGTTGTGAGGGCTCTGATTGGTCAGATAAGCTGCACGAGTTCCGTGGCCGTCCTAGTTGTGTTGGCTCTGATTGATCAGACTAGGTGCACAAATTCCGTGGCAGGCCTAGTTGTGGGAGCTCTGATTTCTAAGTCAGAGTGCATTTTTACGTGTGTCTTGCATGATGCATTGTATGCCTGTATGTTTTAACGATTTTGTTATGTGAAGAATACGGTTCACTGGCCCGTATCAGGCCGAATGTCTGAGACGTTGTGCTAACAGACCAAAAAGCCGGCAGTGTTCTTTTCACTGTTTATTGTGGTGCTAATTTCCAATGTCCACTCACACACAATCTGGGCCGCTCACACCTATGTCGGTGACTTTCCCGGTCGATAATATATCTTCTAAATTATAGTATAGTCCAATGTATAATCACAGTTTATATCCCACTTTATATAATCCACAAGTATATATTTTCGTCTATACGAGCACGGCCAATCTCCTTACTAACTATAACACGTCCATGCTCGTGGCAGCCATCTTCTCAACTCTCTTCTACTACAATGCGCAGGGCCGGGGAACAGGTGCATGTATATCCCGCCTAAAGTATACGGGGCCGTGTCATTGGCTGAGTGTATGCTGATGTGTGCTGATCTCACTGGGAAAGTGGGATTTCCCAGTGCATGTCTTGACTTGTATTGTCCGTAACTGTGCACGTGATGCGTGTGTTATGTGTGTCAAGTTCTATGTTTAGAAGTCAGTGTATGTGAAGGTCAAGGCCGAGTATACGGAGTCGAGTGTACTGAGCAAATGGGGCCGCAGGTGCATGTGGTTTGACCTGTGTATGTCAACATGATTTATGCTTGTGATCGTATAGCGTGTACATGTTCTGTATGAAAGTCATGTAGAATGAAATGTTGTCATGGAGATGTGTATGTGCGGGAGGGACGGGAGTTACAGTCGCTAAAATTACTACAGTTAGTTGTCTTATTTGTGAGGGTTTTGATTGGTCAGACCAGGTGCACGAGTTCCGTGGCCGTCCTAGTTGTGTTGGCTCTGATTGATCAGACTAGGTGCACAAATTCCGTGGCAGGCCTAGTTGTGGGAGCTCTGATTTCTCAGTCAGAGTGCATTTTTACGTGTGTCTTGCATGATGCATTGTATGCCTGTATGTTTTAACGATTTTGTTAGTTGTCTTAGTTGTGAGGGTTTTGATTGGTCACACCAGGTGCACGAGTTCCGTGGCCGTCCTAGTTGTGTTGGTTCTGATTGGTCAGACCAGGTGCACAAGTTCCGTGACCGTCCTAGTTCTGGTGCTCTGATTGGTCAGACCACGTGCACAAGTTCCGTGGCGGGCCTAGTTGTGGGAGCTCTGATTTTTCAGTCCAAGTGCATGATTCACGTGTGTCTTGTACGATGCAATGTCTGCCTGTCTGTCTGCGTGGGCAGTCAGTCAGTGTCAAAGCTGTCTGTTAGTGCTCTGTAAGTGCTAAGGAGTTGATTATAATGGCCGTTTATAAAATAAGTCCCACGTCATTCTGTCTATAATCGGTACACATACTTAAATGTTAGAAAATATTTCGTTGTTAGTGTTACAAATTAAGATGTTTCGTAAAATTGAAATTGACAAAATGAGAAAACCGCCCAGTATGCTGACACTCTAGAAACGATTTTTAGCACAGCTGTATAATTGACTGAGTTATATCTATAGTATTTATGCAATCATTGCATTCTGCACCAGCGCTGTAATTTCTCAAGTGTATACATATATAATCATTTACTTACATTTAGCGTTCATTCATATTCTGGAATCGTTTGGATTTTCTCTTGTTTCTCTGGTGTTGTTGGTTTCCAGTCGTGTGAACCACGTTCATTCTAAAATGTAACAGTTTTCAATTACCATTCTCCATATATATATTGACAGGTGGGAACATATTACTCAAGCTCAAACTCGCCAGATATCTGGGGGAAGAATGTAAAATTGTGCATTCATAATTAATATTATGATCCTTGTTCACATGGAGACTGAAACATTCAAGAACTGAAAACAACGGTATGTATGTTATATCCCAAATCAAACCTGTTATATTTATAATAATATGTTTGAAAAATGAATATAGTATTGAGCTCAAGTATACTAAAATCAAATTTCATCAACTGGATTTTGCTATGTATGAAATCTCAAATTGTGTGATCAAATAAAAGAGTGAGCATCAATAATAGCCATTGTAAATCAATCAATGATGGTTAGAAATGTGTGTCATACTTAGTTCTTAACTTCTAACTAGAAATATGTGTCCAAGCTAGTTGTCCAACTATTAAAAAATTAGGGATTGTAATTTAAGTCACGAATTTTTTTTCTTACCAGTTCATTATCGTGCGTCAGTCTGAACAGTCCACTTTTGTCATATTCGTTTATGCAGACTGAAACATTAAATTGACAGCAAGTGAAAGGAATGGCCAACAACTATGGAAGCATCAAACATTAGTTTTATAGCTATTATTACATAACACTTTATTCACCATGCTCACCTAAATCAGTTTATACATGGTGAATCCTGTGCGTCGTTCACCACCGATACCATCCATAACACCAGCTCTGATTGGATAGCACTGGGTATTATGTTCGTATATATAACTTGTGGTGGACTTTGAACTCTTTTTGTCTGGTGAGATCAAGCCATACTGATGCAGAATCAACACCGTTGGCTGAGATTTAAGGCCCAGTCACACTGACGATACGACCAAGATACGACCTTACTGGGACCTATTTTTTTTGGACTCGTGGACAAATCGTGACACGAACGTATGCCTGGTCGTACAGGTCGTGAATGGTCGCAAACAAGAAACTAGTTGCAGCAAGGTCGATGGACATGTTCAAAACTTCCAACCTACAAACTCTGGTCGCACGTTGGTTTTGCACAATCATGCCACCAGTCATGACATTGTCGCACGTTATTGACTAGCCAAAATAGTCGTGCTACTAGTCATACAACCTGGCAAATAGTGGTGCAATCAGTCATACAGCTTCATGATCAGCGGTGCAATTAATCACGACCTGTACCGACTGTTAGTACGTCCTTACGATTGGTGGTACCACCCATTTGAAGCATCTCGAAAGGAGGATAAAACGTGCAGTGAAAAATATTTTACCCAACACAACAAAACTTCTCAGCATTTTTTCTAAACTATAAAACTGCAAAATATGGTTTCTGTTCAATTTTTTGCCCTTCTGTCTAATAAGACGGGCGGTCGTGCGTCAGGTCGTGATTTATCGTTCGACTGGTCATTGATTGCAACGACTGGTTGTACGACAGGTCGGTGGTCGCTACGACTGAAGGTACGACAGGTCGGTGGTCGCTACGACTGAAGGCACGACAGGTCAGTGGTCGCTGTCACGTGGTCGTACGACTACTTGCTATTAATCTTTTCCATTCTTTCAGTGATCGTGCTACCAAGCGTACCACCAATCGAATGAACAGTCGCTACTTTCGATTGCAGTGGCGATCACTTGTGATCAGTCGAAACTCAACCAATTTGAACCTGATCGTGCGACCATAAAATCGTATGACTCACTGTGACTGGGCCTTTATATTATAGAGCCATGCATATAATATAGTTAAGGTAGTTCACGCCACCTTTTACAACACGCATGATGTATAGAGTGAAAACTTCAAGGTAATATATATATTTTATTCAGATTTTGCTATAATAACAACATTGATAACAAAGTAATATTTGGAGTGATTTTCGATACAAAAAGATATGAAATCCCGCAATAACACTCGAACATTTGCATAAATCACACTGGAAGCATTATATCACATAGTACATCAAGGAAAATAAACCAAAATCATTCTCACTTCCCCGCCGAAACTTTGGTTATCATAATTTTTTTTTTAAAAAAAACATCTTCATTGTAATGAAATTAATATTGAGAAATGAAAATACCGATTGTATTGATACCTTCATTTACCAAGGAATACTATATCATTCATTATCTTCCAATGATTATAGCATAATCCTAAACAAGGGATAATATTCACAGGAGGACGCCTAAAAGTAACACATCAAATGTAAGTTTCTAATCTGGTTGTTACAGCAAACTGCAACAACTTTTGTTCATCACATTAACTACTGGTCAAGTATTTAAATCTTAGCTTAAGGGAACTTGGGAGGTGGTGTGATACCACATTAGCTAAATTTTCAACAAACTCTATTTTCAAATGGCTTGTAAACATACTTTTGTTAGGACGTGAAAATCGGCGGCTTTTTACGCGACAGGAATACGGATGACACTTCATTTATGGTTTTGTGCGGCCTGCAGCCCTACTAATCAATCGCAGATCGAAAAGCTAATTCCGTTTTTTTGCGACGCAAGTTAGAGCACTGATGAGTGATTGTACCCACACTCACTTGTACGAAAGAAAGTGTCTGGACCTAATCGCTGTATATTTTCCCAGAAAGACGGATGACAATTCATTTATGGTTTTGACAAAATTTCGACATGAGTTGATTCGTGGATGTTGCTATTAGCCTTAATAGATTACATTAAATCAGCTCATGCAAAAAGTTCACTGGCTTGGACAGACGAACCAACCACATTCGCGACCACTGCTGTATCATACGAACTTCTGACACCAGACACTGTAAACTACGCTTCAAAGAATACTAATCACAGAGCGAAGCCCGCACGATGATGCAAAACGTATGTCCACCGTGGAATCGCTCGCTGCTCGTCACTGCGGAGACCTCGTAAATGGAAAAAGTTAAACTTACCACGAATATAGAAGTACCGGGCAAAGCCCGGACAATGATGTATGTAGTGTGTTGCATGTAAATGTTTGAGTGTATCCCTCTACGCCCATGCACAAGCCGGGATGATCAAAAACTGGTTGTCACGTCCCAAGATTTATTCAGGTGAACCTATCCGATGGGATTCATTTACGATATCAAAGGTCAATGTTCAGGTATGCCTTTTTCACATGGAATGATATATCTGATACACCTGGTACACCAGGTACACCTGATACACCTGGTACACCAGGTACACCTGATACGCCAGGTAAACCTGATAACCTGATTCACCAGGTACACCTGATACACCAGATACACCAAGTACACCTGATACACCTGGTACACCTGATACACCTGATACACCAGGTACACCTGATACACCAGGTACACCTGATACACCTGATACACCAGATACACCTGATACACGTACAGTACCAGGTACACCTGATACACCTGATACACCTGATACACCTGATACACCAGGTACACCAGATACACCTGATACACGTACAGTACCAGGTACACATGATACACCAGGTACACCTGATACACCTGATACACCAGGTACACCTGATACACCAGGTACACCTGATACACCTGATACACCAGGTACACCTGATACACCTGATACACCAAGTACACCTGATACACCAGGTACACCTGATACACCAGGTACACCTGATACACCAGGTACACCTGATACACCTGATACACCAGATACACCTGATACACGTACAGTACCAGGTACACCTGATACACCTGATACACGTACAGTACCAGGTACACATGATACACCAGGTACACCTGATACACCTGATACACCAGGTACACCTGATACACCTGATACACCATGTACACCTGATACACCTGATACACCTGATACACCATGTACACCTGATACACCAGGTACACCTGATACACCTGATACACCAGGTACACCTGATACACCTGGTACACCAGGTACACCTGATACACCTGATGCGCCAGGTAGACATGATACAACTAATACACCAGGTACACCTGATACACCTGGTAAACCAGGTACACCTGATACACCTGATACACCAGGTACACCTGATAACCTGATACACCAGGTCCACCTGATACACCAGATACACCAAGTACACCTGATACACCAGGTAGACCTGATACACCTGATACACCAGGTACACCTGATACACCTGGTACACCAGGTAAACCTGATACAACTGATACGCCAGGTAGACCTGATACAACTGATACACCAGGTAGACCTGAAAACCTGATACACCAGGTAGACCTGATACACCAGGTACACCATTTACACCTGGTACACCTGATACACCAGGTACACCATTTACACGTGGTACACCTGAGGACAATACGTACATATACACATGCACACTTGTGCACTCCTGCTGTGTCTGCTGCTGTTGTGTCTGCTGCTGTAGTAGTGTCTGCTGCTGTAGTGTCTGCTGCTGTTGTGCCTACTTCTGTGTCTGCTCTCTATGATGGATGAAAACTGGAAATTTTTCAAAAAAAATATTTGAAAACAATAATCATTGAAAATAAATTATAAACATATCACAACAAATTTGAAGTAAATAATGCAATTCTGAGGAAAAATTTGTAAACGTATAAATCATATTGTTCAAAACTTTTATGGATGCATTTTGATATACAAGACAATTATAGGTGTGTTATGGATTTCAAATCATTTATGGGGCATTATGATATTCAAACATTTATTGGTGCATTATGGCACCCAGTTCAGCATAAATGTGGAAATTAAAAACCTGTTTTTGCCTCAATTGTGGATTTTGTTATGTATCTGCAGAAATACATAATGAGATCTCTCATTATGTATTTCTGGCATCAGTGAGTACTTTCAAAAACATTTATGGATAAATTATGATATTCAAAACATTTTTGGGACCACATTGACATTCCCAACGAGCGTGATGGTGCCCCTCAGTCACCGTAACTATAGATCTACAACCATGTGATACTGATAATCCGAATTAACTGGGCTGTAACAATTCTCATCAACTTAATTATTTCACCATTAAAATTTATCGAAATTATATGTACCAAACTTACAAGTTACTGCAATCCACGACTGAGAAGTATCCAGATAAATCTGTAGGCATCAATCTTGTGTATCTATAAATAAATAGTCACCATCAGACAAATGTAATACTCCCCAGATTTACACCAATTCGTTCAAGTTATCAAAGTAACAATTTGGGTTCTATGAACAATATTTACCTTGCTTGAGTTTCAATCAGAGAAGCATGTTTCGGGGTCTCGACCCAGGGCGGTCGATCCCCGAAGAAGCATCTGGCAAATGTGGGGTGATCCCCGGCATTTCAACCCACAACCACTGGAGCGTGCTATCGCCTGACAGCGGCGGGCGAGATTTGTACCCTCGCTCACACCACTGTGGCATATACTGTATGCTATACATGTAAGATGACAATCGTATACGTGTATGTCACATTCCACTGACGTGATGTCAGCCACAAGACGGTACAGCGCCGAGGGTGTGACTTGTTTACGTGTTTTGTCAGCCATCAAATCATTTTTTTATTTGCCCTGTCTTCCAGAAAAAAATCCTTAATTGACCAAACTTTTTCAAGATGTCATCGAAATATTTGGGTTTAAACATCAAGTCAAGTTTGACAATAGCATAAAGTAAAAGGACAAGGTCATCACATATATTTAGTAGACGTGTAGCCAATGTGTAGACAATAAAACTTGAATTAATTCAGCTTGGTACTCATTTATATACCATGCCTTGACATATACACATTGAACATACAAATTGTCAACCCTTGTGTTATGAGCGAAACTGCGATGCGTTTTAAACTAATTTGACGTGGGTCCAGAACTGACCTGCAATCGGGTCAATGTATCTATTAATATGGGAGTCACGATAATCTATCTGATATTATTGAGTACGTTTTGTATAATCATAATCTTCGCCTAAATTACCAGGGGATAACATCAGGGCAAATAAAAGAAGAAAAAAAAAGAATAAAAGAAATAAAAATGTCCCTAATATACATATCAAACACATTGCAGATTCTTAAAAAAAATCAGAACAGAAAGAGTAGGAGATACCAAATCAAACCCTTGTGACATTTACGTTGTGCATTGTGCTACATACAAATAGCCTGGTAATCAACTTTTTAAAATAGAGTTAGGGCCCTCCCGCCCTCCCCGCATCCCTACCCCCGCCACCTCCGTCTACCAGCCACCACTGAGTTACACGTGCATTGTAGATGAATTATTAGTATTTCGTGCCTGTAGGTCTTGTGAATCGGCTACTGAGCACTGAGCCATTGGTAAACTTTATATTGGTTGGTAGTTGCCAAATTTTATTCGAAAAAAAAGTCTGATATATTTTGACAGAAAGCGGTCATTTCACCCCGGGTAAGTGTGTCAAGTCATGTTACGTGACAACTTGATATGTATCAGCGCTGGTCTACGAGCATACACGTAAGCAAACAGGTGAAAGTTCTATATACCTTTGTATATTGGGTATAGCGCTGCCCCAGCGCAAAACACACGTAAGTTAGATGCGGATGGCCCAGCGCAAAACTCCTGTAACTGCATAGCACTATAGTGACACCAAAGGCGAAATATGTCTCGCTGCTTATGACCGCTTTTCTAATTCTTAAAAACTACGTTTTAAAAAAACGTTTAAAAAAGATACTTCACATTGGTGGAACTGTCCCCATATTCTTAAAATAATAAACACATCATTTCGCAGCAGTTTTTCCACGTGCACAACCAGATAACTCCAAGAATGTTGAGTCTTAAGTAGCACTCATCGATATGTATGCCCATCGTCTATGTCACTTACAGTATGTGTGGTGTATGTGTGTGTGTGTGGGGGGGGGGGGGGGATGACGATAGGAGGGATGATATGGTGCTGGGACCCCTGATGTTAATATTGAAAGCCACAATTCTGGCGGAATAGCGTTCTACCGGCGGCTATTACGCCGACGAGATCGTATAGTACGATGTAGGTCGTGCATAAAACACAAGACAGGAAGTCCGACGTAAATTCTACAATAATCCGGAGTTTATTGGGATGATTAAAGTTCAATGACGATCACGGTCACTCACACACTCACTTGTGATCCCACAATATAGTTCGATATATATAATAGTCTGATTTTAGTTAACTTCTTCTGGATATTCAATGTTCTTTAATTGTACCTCTCAATATTAATATCCATCTTCATTCATGGGAGCCATTTTCCAAAACTATGGGAAAACGCGGGGCGAAGTGCTGAATGTCTGTATTTTCCCGCGTCGTGAAGCAGGAATTCATGTGATTTGTCAATTGTGAGGTAATGTCTGGGTGGGCGTGGTTATATGTCTGGAAATGTGCTTATTGGAGGGAATGAGGGGTGTGTCATCGTGAGCAGAGTTGTTTACATAGAGGTGCGATGCGAGGACGGTGTGTGCCGGTGACGTAAGGTAAGTATGAAGTCATGTGATGAATCTGTGTCTTGTATGTCGAGTGGGAGAATGTGTCAGGGAGGAGTTTCGGGCTGATAACTGTCATAAATAGTCTACACGAATAATATAACTCATCAGTGGACTCCCTCCAATGACGTGCTACACTTAACACTACAGCCCAGTTCACGTACACAGCTCTTCATATTGCTATTTAAATATCTCTACACTTGTGTCACAGAATCAATGCAACTGGCCACGCCAAACCGAACGTTCGTTAGGAACGAGTCCCATTGGCGGAAGAACCGTTCGCAGAAGAACCCTTCGCGGAAGGACCATTCGTGGGTGACGAAGGAAGAACTCGAAGATGCGCGCGAAGATGCACGCGCAGCCACCCAGGCTACAAAAGAGCGAGCGGACGGCCGCTCAGGGAGCACTGCAACAGTGACATCGACTGTGGGGAGATCGTCACCACCACGACCAAGGGCCAGACGAACTCTGCGTGGCCGACTCCTTCTTCAGGACCTTTGGTCACCGGGATTCGACCACTTACCTGAGTGACTGGGCGACGCTAGGGAGGGAAACGTTACCGGGACGGAACGGAGAGAAGCCTACGGTGCCCTAGTTCAATGTGATTGTAAAGTGCTTTATATCTGACCCATTCATCTGTATGTCACTTAGGTGACCGACAATTCAATTGTAAGTTGATGATTTCATGTATATAAATCTTCATTTATTTACGTTCGAGTCGATCGCTGCTTGCGCAAGCCGGTAGGCTACTGATTGATGAACAGAAAATAGTGAAAACACCTTTTGTGGCCGCTCTCGAATCACAACGAGCGGGAGTTACGAAATTCTATGCGATCTGAAAGAAGTTTTTGGGTTGATAAAAACAAAACGACCAAGAGCTACACACAAAAACCCACACTTATAATGTAAATGAACACATGGCACGAAACAGGGTAGTCACACCTCCTTATCTCATTCAAATATCCATGCCATCAATACTGCTGTACGCCTTATGAAAGCCAGAAGGTCGTAAGTGACATTTTGGTAATTTTACAGTAGACACGTTCTTTGTTCCCAGACACCTACAATGCTATTCAGATTATTATAGCTGGTATATATTATGTAATTTGCGTCCCTTGCTCCACTGCAGTAGGTATTTTGACAAGAATCGATACGATTGGAGTTTTATTCAACAAAATATCAGTTACGACCTTCTGGCGATATCAAGTGAAGTGGACAACAGGATTTTTATGTCCGGCAGAAGGTCGTAAGTGCAATCTTAAAATGTAATTTTACCTTAAGTAATTGCCTTAATGAACACTGTAAATGTAAAAAATGGTTGTTTACCGTAAGAATGAATGAAGTATCAACGCCACGCTCAGAAATAATATGTTTGTCACTTACGACATTCTGGCCGAACGAAACTGCCAGAACGTCGTATCTGTTTTTCAAACGGCTTTTACTGAAATACTATTGCAGCTATGAAGTTAACCAGCATAATGTTCAGTTCATTTCTTTAATATGAACAATGTTATTTAGATAATATGTTTATAACTGACACCAGGACGCAGTAATAGGCAAAATATCGTATCTGACATAACAAACAGCCAGAAGGTCGTAACTGCCGTGGATGTGTGGTTGATTGAATAGTGTTGTAGAAGTGTACTTATTTTCCGATTTGTCAACTCAGCAACGGCATGGAATTTTTACTGACAAACATATATGTAGTGATTGGATTTTGATCATAAACTGAAATTATAGGGTCAGTGTCGGTATTTCAACATTGGCTAACGCAATGATGTGGTTAAATTCTACGCAAAAGCACCATTCAAGCTGTCTTTCATTTACATGGCGACACGGGATTTTCTGTGTCAAAGTGTAGAATTTGTTTCAGAATAATCGATTCTGTTCAAGTTTATGCCTAAAACAGTCTAAACTGTTGATGGTTGCTTATTTACCTTCGGGAATCATTCAATGAAATCAATAATCTTATTCTGCATGGCACGTAAAAAAGAGAGGGGTGAGGTTACTGCCACCCCCTCCCCCCCCCCCCCAAAAAAAAAAATTTGCACTCTATCAGGAGATAAATAGAAAATTTAGAAGTCACTAGTTCAAGTATTCTGTTATCACGAAATCATGAAAATGGCTTCTATCATGAAAATGATGAAAATTATCATGAAAATGGCTTAAAAAACCCCATTACCCATACTTCTGATATTTTGGTACCGATAGATTTAAAAATTTGATTCTGTGGATGTGCCAGGTCATGATAATGATAGTTGTGATATTTTAGGAATGGGTTTCAAAGGAAGTTTCAGTTCCTCATCTGGTAAAGATCACTAGAGCCTTTCAATAAAATCATACATCTGACTCGGTCATCTCAACATTCTAGAAATTTTTCTAATATACAAATATATTAATTTGCTAGTACTGCAGTCCTATCGCTACTTTGTTTAACTTTCATAACATATTTGAAATAAATTCCAGACAAAATTATGGAACTGCCGGCAGCAGAATAATTCGTTCATGTACACTAATTTTTGTGGGTTTCACACCATCACCATACATGTATACCATACCTATCTATACGCCAAAAATATCATTGTGCATTATGTTCGGTCCGTCTGAATGAACAACCTCTATAACATGGAATACATATCTGAACGGTGACAAGGGTGTATCTCCGGACTTTCAACGCTAACTCCTTTGAAATGGACGGTGAATATACCCGGTTCGAGTAACATGTTAGTCCTAGATATGACAATGTATCGCATGTCAAACATTTAAGTAAATATACCCATATTTTTTATATCACATATCCGAGTTTGAGGCTTTTATAGCATAAAATTGCTGCCTGCCCTTATCAGGTAATCCAAGGTCACCACATCGATGGCAATATATGACTTCCCATAAGCAGGTCAAATTCAAGATCACCTTTTTCGAAGGCCATATTACGGCTTCCCATAAATGGCCACTACTATTCAGCCCAAGCGACGCGGAGCGCGCATCGCTTAGGCTGACTACTATTAGGCTTCATTGTGAGGCGCCCCTGAGCAGCACTAAGCAGCACGCAGTATAAGTATAAGGATAAATTATTAGGTTACCGGACCTCTGGTCCGATTACCCATTGGCATGGCGTTGCGTCCGTCGTCCATCGTCCGTCGTCGTCATCTGTCTACATTTTTATCTTTAAAGTTTACAGTCGAAAATACCTAAAAATACTTTGAGAAGGAGGTATTTTTCAGTTTTTTTTAGTTTCCCATTTTTTTTACAAAATGGCGGCCATTTTGGACTTTGAGGGTTGTTTTCTCAAAATCTGTTTAGTAACTTTTCTTCTTATTGATGAATAACACTCTTTATAAATGCACCTGAGACGTGTATAAGTTTCATTACCCTTGAATTGTTCGAAGCGGACCATTTTGGCCCGAACTCGGCTCAAATGGGACTTTTCCATGCTGAATTCTCCTATGCTTTATAATGGGACACATTAAGCTTAATATCTCACTTAATATTGAGATTAGAGACTAGGAATCAATTGTGGACATATAGGAAATGGTGGGTGCTGAATAATCTCGTGACCTTGAATTTGACCTTTGACCTCAATCTCAAGGTAACAGGACAAAATGGCTAATATCTCGCTTATTATCGACTTTGCAGCCTAGGAATCAATTGTGAACACGTAGGAAATTCTGAATACTGCCATGACCTTGAATCTGACCTTAGACCTAATTTTCAAGGTCACAGGACAAAATGGCCAAAATCTCACTTGTTAACGACTTTAGGAATCAATTATGAACATATAGAAAATTATATATGCTGAATATTGCCATGACATTGAATTTGACCTTTGACCTCATTTTCGAGGTCAAATGACAAAATGGCTAATATATTGCTCATTTATGGACTTTATAGTTTGGGAACCAATTGTGGACATATAGAAAATGATATACACGGAATATTTTGATGATCTTGAATTTGACCTTGAACTCATTTTCAAGGTCAGAGAACAAAATGGCTAATATATCGGTTATTATCGAATTTACAGCTTAGGAATCCAAGTGAACATATAGGAAATGATATATGCTGAATATTTTGGTGACCTTGAATTTGACCTTTGACCTCATTTTCAAGGTCAGAGAAGAAATGGCTAATATCTCGCTTATTATCAACGTTACAGCTTAGGTTTAATTGTGAACATAGAGGAAATGATATATGCTGAATATTCTCATGATTTTGAACCTGACCTTTGCCTCATTTTCAAGGTCAGATCACAAAATGTCCAACTTATTATCGACTTTACAGTAATATCCAACTTATTATCGACTTTACAGCTTAGGAATCAATCGTGGACATACTAGAAACGATATACATATGCTGAACATTCTCGTGACCTTGAATTGACCAATGGCCTTATTTTCCAGGTTACGTACAAAAGGCTAATATCTTAAATCTATATTATCCATTCACCTATCTTAGCCCTTGGGCGAATTTTATATTATTATTATTATTATTATTATTATTATTATTATTATTATTATTCATCTAAAAGCAGCAACAATGTAAACGGAAATATAGCGCGACTGACAAACCATATGCCGACATGCCCCCTCCCCCCATGCCTGAACCATGAGAAGAACTCGCAATTTGTGTGTGGCATTCCGCTGTAAATCAAAAATGTTAATATACAACATTGCATCAGCATTATTTATGTAGCATGATTGTAAATGTACGTGCAGTTACCAGACATTCAAGGAAAAGCTGACAACTCATTTTTGTTACGTTCATTGGTGGATCTGATAGTAAATATAACGCGGAAAACAACGCAGCGTAATCATCAGATCAGATATATGTGGTTCACTCTCTTGTGCCTCCTTTATTCTGCCGTTGTTTATGGAGGCTCACTCTCTGTGACCAATATAACTTACTCTCATGTCATTCCCTACTCAATGGACCAGATGGACCATAAATAAGTCCAGACGCACAACATGCGCAAACATGACAGATATGTTTAATAGATTTCGTTCAAGGGCTGAAATAGAGTAACATATAGTTTCAGTTCAAATATTGCAGGTGACATATGACCTTGAGATTCACTGCTCAAGTCATCTCGGGTCAAGTTCAAGGTCACCATAAGCTAAACCATATATGACTTCCTATATATGCCTGTAATGTGTGTAATACAAACATAATAAAAACATTTGTTATATTTACAAACATTTTGTTTTCATGAGCCAATTTATAGGCCTACATTTGAAGTCATACACATTCTTTAGATTAACCAATACATGTCCTCAAATGCCATGGTCAAGGTCACCAAAAGATGTGTCGTATTTGTACAAACCTTATTTTCTATCTACGTGTGTAAGCGTTTTCGTCTGCAGAGCCCAATTAACACAACTTAGGCCAATGTGACCTTGAGTTCAGCTGAGGTCAAGTTCAGAGTCACCCAATGTTGCGCCATTTGCCTTCATATTACAAAACTGAGCTCTATGATCAAGCATTTTCCGTCCAGAGGACAGGTCGTTTGGATTGGTCGTTTTAATCTTTCAATGTCATCGGAGGTCAAATTCAAGGTCACCACTCAATTCGCCATATTCCCATTTGAATGTGCCTATAACTAAACTATATCTCCATTTTGAAAATTTTGAAAAGAAAACTCCTCTTGAATTTTTTTTAGTATCATTGTGCTATGTACTCTGTAAATGACATTAAATAACATTCATTCATCGGGTGAGAAGGTCATATGCTTACTATGCCTGTATAATTACCCTCGCCCCGATAGGGGCAGAGGGTATTGCAATTGGGTCTGTCCGTTTGTATGTTTGTTTGTTTGTTTGTATGTTTGTCTGTCCGCGCGCATATCGCAAAGGAGAATGGTCCGATCAACATGAAACTTATAGGGATGAAGCGGTATCTCAGTGGCTCGGTCCTCCTCGAATTTGGTCAAAATCGGACAAAAACTGTTGCCATGGCAACGGAAAATGTTAAAATCAATAATTGACCATAACTCCGGTTTTATTCAAGATAAATTTTTCTAACTAATTTTGTATTTTTCTATGGCCAATTCCTGATCATCTGATATATGGCCCGTGGTCGTACGACCAAAACTCTCTATTATCGCCCGATGTCGAAAAATTGGGGGTCACGGTTTCGATTTTTTTTTTGGCCAGCGACGTTTCAGTGCAAATGTCTGCGCTCATAACTCAAAGGCAAACGGCTATGGTGCTGAGTGCCATAGAGTGCTATGGTGCCATAGAGTGCTATGGTGCTGGCTCAGTCCCTTCAAATTTTTGCCAAAATCGGATGAAAACGGTTGCCATGGCAACGGAAAAACAGAAAATCACATAATTGGCTCTAACTCCGGTTCTACCTGATATTAATTTTTCCAACTATTTTTGTATTTTTCCTTGGCCAATTCCCGATCGTTTGGTGTACGACCGATCCTCGTACGACGAAATTGGGCGAAATTGGGGGTCACGATTTCGGTTATTTTTGGCCAGCGACATTTCAGTGCAAATGTCCGCGCTCATAACTCAAAGGCAAACGGTCCGATCGATTTGAAACTGATAGGGTAAGAGTGCTATGGTGGTGACTCAGTCCCTTTAAAATTTTACCAAAATCGAATGGAAACGGTTGCCATGGCAACGGAAAAAAGAAATTCACATCATTGGCTCTAACTCCGGTTTTACTTGATATTAATTTTTCCAACTATTTTTGTATTTTTCTTCAGCCGATTCCCGATCGTTTGGTGTACGACCGATGGTCGTACGACGAAAACTCTCTATTATCGCCCGATGTCGAAAAATTGGGGGTGACGATTTCCGTTATTTTTGGCCAGCGACGTTTCAGTGCAAATGTCTGCGGTCATAACTCAAAGGCAAACGGTCCGATCGATTTGAAATTTATAGGGCTGGAGTGCTATGGTAGTGGCTCAGAAAACGGTTGCCGTGGCAACGGAAAAAAGAAAATCACATAATTGGCTATAACTCCGGTTCTAATCAATATTAAATCTTCAACCTATTTTTGTATTTTTCTTTGGCCAATTCCCAATCGTATGGCGTACAACCGATGGTCTTAAGACCAAAACTCTCAATTATCGCCTAATTTTAGTGACTAAATCTGAAGGGCGAGGGTCTGCAATCTCTGATTGTCTCGTTTAGCATGTTCTGTGCGCTATACGGGCCAATTTTGTTTACGTTTCTGTGGATCAGTATTTAGTATGATGTAGTCACGCGGGTTACCAAAGTAATTTTATTGATCGTCACCGTGGTGAACTGGCAAAACGTGCACACATGTCAAGGATCATGCTTGCTTGATAGTCGAGGTTCGCTCACTTTTGCGATCAGCCTAATGAGTTAATCTTAATAGGCCTACAATTTGGAGACCCATCACTAAATGTGCATCACGGAATCTTATAGTATACCACAGCCACTGATCTCTTGCAAACATTCCCAAGGTCTGCGGTCCAAAGGTTGGGAGTGGGGAGTGGTGCGGGTGGATTATACCGGTAGTCTAGACCACCATAGAGTATTAGCTAGGCCTAGACTAGAGCACCCACGGTAAATTACGAATCTGTCACTGTACTATCCCTGAAACCCACAAGTAACCTTTACTCTTTACTGTATATGCTTCGTATTTTAATCATTTCGATAGTAGGCCTATAATATAGACCACATATAGACCACATGAGGGCCTACTGTAGATCTAGCTTGTATTTTCTCTGACCACAATTCTCATCTATGCCTACTCGTTTTAACCAGTCTCATGTTACCAAAAATATCCCGTTCGACTTCTTTTGCAACCTAACAGTGTCTTTCCGAAAGTCACTGTTAGGTTGCAAAAATAAGTCAAATGGGGTATTTTTGTTAGGTTGCAAAAATAAGTCAAACTGGGTATTTTTAGTAACATATGACTGTGGTTTTAACACTCGCCACGATGTGGGTCAGATGTCCAAATCTGTGTTTACAACATTTCTGTACATTCACTGCATTGCATGTTGGCTGGACGTAGGGCCTATTTAGGCCTACATGGATCAAATACACTATTACAAAATTATCTAAATTGACGGACAATAGGCCTGTAAACGCGTATATTTCGTTTCAACTGCAGTCAGACGCGCTGCTCCAGACAATTCAAGCCGTGCCGCAACACATCGTGGTAGTTACGACCTTCTGCCTGTCCCTGATGCAAGTTTGCGTGACCTGCACTTACGACGTTCTGGCGTTCTCCACACATTGCCATTGCAGATACGACATTCTGCCTTTATTTCATGTCAGTTACGACATTCTGGCAGTCATCAAATGAGCATATTGTCACTTACTACATTATTCCTTCCTTCAAAATTTTGCTATTAATATTGTTTATTTCAGCTGAAGATTTGAACGAGCACATCGGAACGATGTTGAAGATAATGAAAAAAACATAACTCATTTTGGCCGAAATTGTCACTTACGACCTTCTGCCTTTCACCCGTCGATATTATTGTACGGCCCCTTAATCATATCATGTCTAACTACCAACTCAGTGCATCATGGCAGAAATACAACTCTCGTTATATATTTCTGACCCTAGTAAATATCATGGTATATTTCCCTAACCATTGTCACACATAGTTTCCTAGTAAATATCATTGTATATCTCCCTAACCACTGTAACACACCGCTTACAAACACACTCATTACTAACATATACAGTGGGGTCCTTGGTCCTTGGTCACCTTTTACATAACCTATCACTAAAATTTATTTTACTTTATCTGATATTTCTTTTTTCTCATCCACTGTGTATGTATGCATAAATAAAATTGGAAACTCAGAAAGCCAAATTGTGCAACTTCGTAATCAAGTAGTTTTGGACAACTGCGTTTCAGCATCATTTGTTTGGGGAAAATTTGCAAACACTACTGTACATGTGCTCCAAACTTTAACGTAGTCTGCTACAAACATAGAGGTAATGAAAAGTCAAAATTTAAAAGTTATATCTTGAATATTATCTCTTTAAAATAACATATTTTATAGAGTAACTGATCAGCATTCTGATACTGAAAGAAAATAGGGGGTCACCATGCTGGTTTCTTCGACATATTCGATCAAAAATCACAAACTTTTACTAAAATGACTCAATTTATGGTATTTTTACACATTTTTTTGCCCATATTCACATCTTCCATCTTGTTTTCCAACAGAACGGATACGGTGACCCTCTATTTTCTTTTCAGTTTTAGGATGCTGATCAGTTACTCTATGAAATATGTCATTTTGAAGCTCTAGATTTTGTTGATACAGTCATTTATTTTGAAAAACTCTTTGACGCCTTCCTCTCACTGTTAGGAGCGGACTACCTTGAACAAGTTTTGAACGGAATGCGTTATGCCACTGCGTTTTAGCATCATTTGTTTTGGGAAAAAAATTGCCAATACAACTGTACATGTGCTCCAAACTTTAAACTTTGCCACTGCGATTTAGCATCATTTTTTCGTAATTTTTTCAAGCCCATACAAATATTTTGCACTTGACATAATTAATTATATCATGACACAAATCACTTGTGCTGTGACAAAACTATTTGCACGATTGATTTCTGTCGTGACTTAAAAAATTTTGGGATGACAGAAATTATTCATGCTGCATCAAATTATACAATCATCAACTTCAAATCCAAATTCGTAACTCATTTGCGTAAACTCATTTGCGTGAATTGCTTTTGATGAATGTGGCTAAATTTAAAAGTAATGAAATTTAAAATCACATGTATTTTGGTCGCAGCATACATTAAATATCAGGACAAAAATATTTCTTTCATGGTACAAATATTTGTACGATTTCTGTCTCAGCAGAAATATTTGATTTGACTTGAATATTTGTCGAAACTAAAATGATTTTTGTTGCAGCAGAAATACTGGGTCATGATATGAATAATTGAGTGGAAGCACAAATGATTTCTTAAATATTTCTGAATGCTGCGTGGGAATTTCATCATTTTTGTTTTTCGTACTGCTACTTCCAAAACGCGAAAATATCTGCATGCTGCTTGGTTTTTTATTTCCATCAGATGTACAGTAGAAACAACTAATTCCATCACGTGTACAGTAGAAACAACTACATCTAACACACTGTCTGCCCCTGATGACGCCAGTGTGTCGTTTGATAAACTATTCGGTTGGGCTTTGTTTCTGTTGCAAAATGTTGTATTTACGTTTGTTACCGGAATCATTAAAATTTGGCTGTATTGGTGGTAATAGATTGATACTTACTTTCATCATTTTTCATTTTCGTCCTGTTACTGCCAAAAAGCGAGAATATCTGCATGCTGCGTATGATTTCAACATTCATTCTCGTACTGTTATTTCTAAAATGCGAAGGAGATATTCATGTAGGCTCTGTAGTTTCATTGCAAAATTTGATGGAGTTCTCAATATATATTCTGCATATGAAATATGATATTGATATAGGAATATGATACTGATGATGTCACCAGCAAACCAGTTTGATTGTCATTACAAATTAAATGTTTTTTTAATAAATATAACATTCATGACACACTCGAAGCAATATAAGGTGTGGATTCTCAAGACTGGTAGTAAGAATTAGAGAACCCTGTGTCATTTTTGTGTGGGATCTTTTTTCACATACATTGTACAATCATTAAATACTGTATAATATGATATGTCATAAATGTTCCACTTATTTCAAGTGTGGTCCAAAATGAAGGCTGTTTACATCCATTAACTAATATATTTTCCATTGTGTTACTTTCTATTGTGTTATTTTCTCTGGTTACTCTGGATTTGATTAAAATAGAACCAGAGTAAATAACACAATAGAAACTAACACAAGAGATAATATATTAGTAAATGAATGTAAATACTAATTAAAAGATAAAAAAAGAAAAACAAAAGAATACTAACAATAATCATAGTGGTAAAAAAAACTGAGAATAGGTAATATTACAAAACGTAACGGGCATAAAACCAAGTGAAAGGTAGACTATTATGACCTAAAACAGATATACAAGGTAACAATGAGTGGTATAAGAGTAAACAACGCTTTGTATTAGCTTTGTATTAGAGTAAAAATCGCTTGGTGCAAATCACTTTGTTCACTGATGGTAGCCATTCGTTTGATTCACATACGTTGAACTTGAAAACATGTTTGTTAGACAGTGATGTATTTGTTACAGGGATACCATTCCAGATTTTAGTACCATGAACAGCACATCATTTTGTATACAGCACAGCCTTGAACTAGTGGAGCGTTAAAGCAACTGCCTGCGAAACCAGTCAATAATTTTTGCAAACTCTAGATATTTCTTATTAAACATGCTAAATTAACTGAATGAGACATTCTCACATCAAATGTAATGAAAATAACCAGTCCTCATGCAGATTGCTCATTTGAACAGGCGATTCTCGCGTAAATACAGGGACTTTATCCATCACATGCAGATGTAAACAAAGCATATAATTGCGAGATGAACTGATAATTCCACGTACATCATGGTATTTCACTAATTATTTTCTCATAACTACACTATATATGCACAGACGAACTGGAAAATGTAATCGATGTAGACTTTTGAGCGTGATTTGGACATTTGTTTACATTCGGGTTTGATGGATTCCCTTTGTTTGTTTATTTACAAAAACGGTACAAAATGGGCACTAAAACGGACGAAAAGACAACTCAGACGGACTGTATTCGTCAAAATCATTGAGCACACCTTTTGTTATATTGCATTAGATGTGTTTCACAAAAATTTGGTTTTGAAAAAAAATATTGCATACATTCGAAGGCAGTAGCTTTAAAGTTCATATTATATTACGAGCTTGATAAGGAATGTAGTCGCGGATCTTGGTGAACATATCTTGGAGATAATGTGGTGCACTACATTTATTGTCTCCCCGCAGAAAATATATTAGTAAATGAATGTAAATACTAATAAAAAGAAGAAAAAAAAGAAAAACGAAAGAATTCTAACAATAATCATAGTGGTAATGGTTGAAAAAAAAATGAAATAGGTAATATTACAAAACGTAATAGACATGAAACCAAGTGAAAGGTAGACTATTATGACCTAAAACAGGTATAAAAAGGTAACAATGAGTGGTATAAGAGTGAATATCGCTTGGTATAAGCATAAAAATCGCTTGGTAAAAATCGCTTTGTTCACTGAAGGTAGCCATTTGTTTGATTCACATACGTTGAACTTGAAAACATGTTTGTTAGACAGTGATTTATTTGTCACAGGGATACCATTCCAGATTTTAGTACCATGAACAGCACATCATGTTGTATACAGCACAGCCTTGAACTGGTGGAGCAATAAAGTTGATATTATATTTCGAGTTTGATAAGGAATGTAGTTACGGATCTTGGTGAACATATCTTGGAGATAATGTGGTGCACTACCTTTATTGTCTCCCCGCAGGGGAGACTTCTTAAACGCTCTCTGAGATTCTCATGGGGGGAATGCTCTTCGACTGCGGGAAAAACCTGGTTTCCAAGAGAAAAATATCTTTGAACGTGAGTTCTACAGAGCTCGACGAAAATAATTCAGCTAATTAATATAATCTGACGAATATTTTCGTCGACTGGAGCAAAAATTAAGTCACTATCCCCGATTTACGTGAACATCAGCGTGTCAGCTGGATTTGAGAATAAATACATAACTATGGTGTGCATTCAGTCAACTGGGTATCACTTTTGTCCCTACTGTCGAGCCATCGCTCACTTCTCGCGCTTATACTTTCTGTCAACTTCTGGTGCTTATACTTTCTGCCTAATTGTCTTTGTTTCGGAGCATTAACATTAGCCCATTTGTTTCGTTTTATTTTCTGACTGGATCTTTGCTTCTAACAATCGTTTGCATTTATTTTATCGCTGTCCCACAACGAGCTAATTTTTCGCTAGGAAAGTGCGGAATGTTGGGAGCCGTGGTACTGATCGTTGGCAATGTGTAAAAGTCGGAATGGGTTCCGAGTTCAACACCACCGACTTCCACATTGATATTACGTTGATTATCCGACGGTACTCAAATTTTGTATACACTTCTCATATGGGCATTTATTGTCGTCTATGTGTACACTATTGACCAAGAACAACTTTACGAGTATATTGAATTTTTGGCCAGATTGAAAACGGTGCTGAATTTTACACCTTGCTATTTTTGTTGGGCGTACTCGATGACGAACAATTGGTAGTTCATACGAACTACCAATTGTATTCGTTCTGCATGGTACTCGTATGTGCACACGAAATTGAATTGAAAACAGTACGTGCTGGAAATGAGCGCACTGTTAACTTCTTTTATCCGGGGAGATCTGGTGCTTTGCACCAGTTATGATTCTTGTTGACATTATATCAATGATTAAGCTGTAGTGTTCCGCCATTGAGATTCAAGACACCAACTCGGTTGAGCTGTCCTTGACCGATATGACACCTTGGACCTGAACAGTGAATTAAATGAAAAACTATTCTGGACAACCTGGAGCTGATGTTTCTTTTACTCATTTTTAGACTCTGGAATTAAAATGATACAGCATAGTCAAAATGACATTTTATTAAAGTAGATGTTAAAAATTGTGTGACCTTTTGTTAAGAGTTTTGTCATGGATGTACATAAATTTTAGGCGTGATGTACATTTGCTCATGATAATATTTATAGTGGCTAGAACAAGGTATTGTACAGTTCTGCTTGACTTGGCTTGTAATGGTCACAGATTATGTGACCACTACACTCGATTAAAGTGAGGTGTTGTTCACGCTCGGAACACATAACAATTGCCTTTGTTTTATCCATATGTATGGATAATGTTTTGTTAACTAGCCACTGATGACAGTTGGTAATTTGTCAGATACAGTTTGTATAGTCTTTATTACTGACTGTGTGGTGTCATCTGCATACACGATCAACTCGCACGAGTCAACTAGGCATATCATTGCTGTACAGGAGATAGCATCGAGGTCCTAGTATGCTCCTCTGGGAAACACCACACTTGATTATGTGTTTCAATGGCATGTCACCATTGATACATACAGTCTGTTTTTTACCTCATAGATAAGAGGCAAACCATGCAGGCTCAGTTCCAGCAGGATTTTTTTTTCGTGATCCACGCTGTCAAACGCTTTTTGAACATTAAGCATTGTCATTCCAACAAACTGACCTTGGCTGATTCTTGACCTGACATAATCATGGAGGTAAATAAGACAGTGGAATAGTGCCCCCCGAATCCAGACTGTGGTGAGCATATTATTTGATTTCCATAAAATACAACCCTACTTGCCCGTTGGGACCCTTTTCCGATATTTTAGACAGTCTATGGATCTGTCAGAATCCTTGGTTTTATGTCATCCAGGGCTGTGTTTTTGTTACATCTTGGTTTTTTTTTAGGAGGGGGGGGGGGGTTCCTTGAGAACAATCATTCTGTCAACGATGTTGAGCTGGTACTCACATTCCAGACATTCCCTTACTACAAGAGAACTGTTTACAATTTTCAGAGTATGCACTGAACACAACAAGTAGTTTACCTAATAAATCCAGCAGCTTATGAGCTATATTGTCAAAGAAGTTAATGACATATCCAGCCACTGTAACCGGGTCATAACAAATAATTTCATCAATTTGAACTACCATGGGTTCTACATTTTGAACTTCTCTGCTGTAACCAATATCTTTCAAGGATCAATACTGTATACATGATGTTTCCTGACAGAAGTGAGAAACTTTGATCATTGTCTTTTTCATACCGCAGAATGATTATGGCAAATGGACATTGACATGTGTCGTGATTAACACGATCTTTGCCAAGAAGTCTTCACACACATTCCCATGGCAATACGCTTCCATTGATTGACACAGCTTTGAGCATCGCAGTGCAAGTCTCAAGTGCATCAACGATTCTATAGCTGCACTGTGAAGCTATATGATTATTACCCTCGCCCCGTAGGGGGGCGAGGGTATTGCACTTGGGTCTGTCCGTTTGTATGTATGTTTGTTTGTCTGTCCGCGCGCATATCTCAAAGGAGAATGGTCCGATCAAAATGAAACTGATAGGGATGAAGCAGTATCTCAGTGACTCGGTCCTCCTCGAATCTGGTCAAAATCGGACAAAAAGTGTTGCCATGGCAACAGAAAATGTAAAAATCAATAATTGACAATAACTTCGGTTCTAATCAAGATATTTTTTTCTAACTAATATTGTATTTTTCTATAGCCAATTCCTGATCATCTGATATATGGCCCGTGGTCGTACGACCAAAACTCTCCATTATCGCTCGATGTCGAAAAATTGGGGGTCACGGTTTCGAATTTTTTTGGCCAGCGACGTTTCAGTGTAAATGTCTGCGCTCATAACTCGAAGGCAAACAGTCCAATCGATTTGAAATTTACAGAACAAGAGTGCTATGGTGGTGGCTCAGTCTCCCTAAAATTTTGCCGAAATCGGATGGCAACGGTTGCCATGGCAACGGAAAAAAAAAATCACATAATTGGCTTCAACTCCGGTTCTACCTGATATTAATTTTTCCAACTATTTTTGGATTTTTCTTTGGCCAATTCCCAATTGTTTGGTGTACGACAGATGGTCGTACAACGAAAATTCTCCATTATCGCATGATGTCGAAAACTTGGGGGTCACGTTTTCGGTTATTTTTTGCCAGCGACGTTTCTGTGCAAATGTCTGCGCTCATAATTCAATGGCAAACGGTCCGATCGATTTGAGATTTATAGGGCTGGAGTGTTATGGTAGTGGCTCAGTCCTATTCAAATTTTGCCAAAATAGGGTAAAAACAGTTACCATGGCAACGAAAAACACAAAATCCCATAATTGGCTATAACTCCGGTTTTAATCAATGTCAAATTTTCAACTTATTTTTGTATTTTTCTTTGGCCAATTCCCAATCGTATGGCGTACAACCGATGGTCTTAAGACCAAAACTCTCAATTATCGCCTAATTTTAGTTACTAAATCTGAAGGGCGAGGGTCTGCAATCTCTGATTGTCTCGTTTAGTGTACGTTGTTGTCCGTGTCTCAATCTGTATAATTTACACGATAATCTCTGAGTCACACGTTTCAATACCGTTTGATATATGAAGCTGCCTGAATAATGAAACAAATCTGCTGATCATTGCCTAAAATGTCTGTTGGTTTCTCTGGCATTGTCTGGTAACTTCACTCAATCAGACAACATGCCTGCAATACCATACGAAACACACGTGGTCCTCCGTTGTGGAAGGATATGTACGACACTATTGGTCATGCCTATTAAATCTGCTGCCTTCGAATGAATGCAATATTATGTTCAAAACCAATCTTTTGTTAGACACAACTAATGCAATCTAACAAAAGGTGTGCTCAATGATTTTGTCGATTACAGTCAGTCCGAGTTGTATTTTCATCCGTTTTAGTGCACATTTTGTACCGGTTTTGTAAATAAACAAACGAAGTATATGCATCAAACCCGAATGTAAACACATGCCCAAATCGCACTTTAAAGTCCACATCAAGTACATTTTACAGTTCGTATGTGCATATATAGCGTAGTTGTGAGAAAATAATCAGTGATATGGCATGATGTGCATGGAATTGTCAGTCTATCTCGCACTTCTATGCTTTGTTTACATATGCGTGTGATGAATACAGTTCCTGTATTTATGCGAGAACCACCTGTTCAAACGAGCAAAATTTCGCTGAGAGCTGGTTATTTACATTACATTTGATGTGAGTATGTTTCATTCAGTTTGTTTAGCATGTTTAATATGAAAAATAGCTTTCAAAAAACATTGGATGAATTCGAAGGCAGCTGCTTTAAACGTGTGTGGTTGTCTTTAACTATTGGAAAAAATGTGATATAATTGTTTATTTTCGTGGAAATTTGAAATTAAGTTTGATGACAACAATGAAGTTGTAATATGCATACATGAATGATGCTTTGAATATGGACTCCAGAAACTAGGAACTGCACGGAGTCAAAATATTGCCTGATCAAAAAATATTACAACAGGAAAAGGTACAACAGGACTAGCAAAGTTTGTATATATCTGATCAAAGACAATACCGCGGCCTACTTTGCAATGATTAAGTCTAGAAAGATCATTAAACCTATATAAGTGCAGTTAACATTTTTAGGTAGTTTTGCTCCTATGTGTTGAGGAGTCAAATGCACTGGCGGATCCAGGCCGGAGTGCCCCCGGTGTGTAACACCAACCACCCTTACGCTATGGCAGAAGTGACAATTGTGTGTGGAAAACTTTGGATTAAAGAGGTGCCGCAGAACATATTTCGTTGGAACAATATGTACCAAAACAGTTGAAAAACCCCCACAAATTCTCTGAAATACTACAAATCCCAAAAATTTCTCAGGGTCTCTTCAGCCCCCAAATCCCCAGACCGGAATATCCATAGATTTCAGAATATTCACACTGCACAAATGTTTTTTTTTTGTAAACTATACCTTACATATCCTCCAAATTCTACGGAATCTCGAATCTCAATCCACAACCCGGGTGGAATGTGTCATCGCCTGACAACGGCAGGCAGGAATTGTACCCCCACTGCCCTGTGGCATATATGTTTCATATACATGTTTTAGATATATATTGTACATGTCACATTCCATTGATGTGATGTCAGCCATATAACGGTAAAGCGTCGAGGGTGTGACTCGTTTACCTGTTTCATAAGCCATAAATTTTATGAATAGTGTTCACGGACGGTGAACAAACTCAAATGGGCATATATTGTCAATATATTTTGTAGAAATGGGGAAAAACATATCTGTATTCGGCCTATAACACATGTATCAGCAACCAACTCAAATGATTTTTATTTTGGAGTTTCGCCCTTTATTCGAGAGAAAATTCTTCATTTACAAAACTGTTTGAAGTACCATTGGCATATATTGGGTTACAACATCAAGTTAGGGTGCATTCATATGTACCCGGCGGCTGTTTTCTTAAGGAGCGCAGTGAATGAACAGAAAATAAAACTCTCAGTGGCTTGGCTGCTGGGAATTCTGTTATAGAAAAAAGGTAAACTATCACAATGCATACGAAATCGTGTCGCTCAGTGACTCTCACAGCAGATTGAGAGGGGGCCTCGATATCAATTCTTTCGGCCTGGCGCTCATTTATTTACCTAGTCTTGATCTATACACATTGGTTATATGAATGATCAAACCCTGCGTTCTGAGCAACATTGCAGAGCGTTGTATATCATGTGTTGTGCAGTTTTGTTTTTGCTTGTAATCTAGTACCTTTCTATTAGATTATATTCTAAAATATGCAGTCTCGCTATTTTATCCAACAAGAGAAGGAGAAAAAGGGGTACAAATTAACAGATTAAGAAAAACAATCACTTTGGGATTCATACCTGGATGCCTAACAACAACGAAGCAGAACAAAACACATACACATTGACATAATGGAAAATGTTGACAGCCTCATAACAAACATAAAACACTGCATGTAGCATAAAGGAAATAAAACTATTCATTCAATAGATCCTAGAGAATAAATAACAATCAACAATGCCGTCTGGAGTTTTGACCCAAGTGTTCTGTGAGCAAACAAATTCAAAAAAAATTCTTGGGGGGCTTACGCCGCCCCCAGAACCCCCAGCGCGTATGGAGAAGAAAAATAACTCTGAAGTATACCTCAGAAGTGTTCTGTGAGCAAACATATTCAAAAAATTTTCTCGGGGGGCTTACGCCGCCCCCATAACCCTCAGAGCGCGTATGATGAGCACTCGCTACGCTCGCTTCGCTTTTCCACATGCAATATTAAGCCTTCTTATTTTTTTGGAACCCCCCCCCCCCTGCAGGAATCGTGGCTACGGGCCTAAAAACCCCCACCGTATTATTAATATCGAGTGATCCCGGTCCAAAAATGATTAACAATCCTATGCCACCTAGAGTTGCGTTTTGTTTTTACCTCTGGTCATCTAGAGTTGCTTTTTGTTTGTGTTTTTGAGATGTGTGTATTCGTCATGGCATTGTTCACATCTTCGCAAATATTTGTAGCACTTCCAATTAAGATATACCGTCAGAAAGACGAGAACATTCTGATTCACATACGGCGAATAAATTCTTTACTGTGGAAAATGCCAAATTCAAAGACATCTAAATATTCCCAAATTAATTCAGATTCCCATGGGTGGCTCTGAAAATACCTCAGGTAGCATAGGGTTAAAAATATTATTTCTCTATTTATACATATGTACGTGAAAATATGTATGATATGTCGCTGAATACGTTCTCGATCATGTTCGAAATGATCATGTTTTCTATTCGGTTGCTTAAATGATCGAGGTACAACACCAGGGGACACTGTCCAGTGTGCATAAATGAAAGAAGTCAAAACCAAAACACGTTACTGAATTAAAAATGTCTGAACGATAGAAGGGGTGGGAGCTTCCAGGTCAACCCTCTGTGATGCCTACGTTGTAAAATGTATGTAACGAACATATTCCCCTAAAAATGCTAAAGAGAGTTCTATATTTTAGTGCGTATACATTATTCATACTGAACCAGCAAACACCCCCCCCCACCCTCCCAACTCCCCTTGTCCATCAGCAACCACTGATTTAAGGTCGAGTCACACTGACACACTGACGATACCACCTTGCAGCGACTGGAATTTTTTTGTAATCGTGAACAACTTGTGGCACAAACGTACGACTGGTCGTAGAAGTCTTGAATGGTCACAAGCAATAAACTTGTCACAGTAAGGTCAATGGAAATGTTCAAAAGTTCAAAGCTACGATTTCTAGTTGCACGATGGTCTTGCACGATCATGCCACCAGTTAGGAAATGTGGCACCAAGAATTGGACCTTGTCGTACGTTATTGACCAACCACACTGGTTATAAAACTGATAATATTTCATTTGACAAGTCGGTGGTTGCTACGACTGAAGATACGACAGGTCGATAGTTGCTACCACTGGTCGTATCACTGCCTGCGATCAATCTTTTCAATTGCACAAAACCAAGCTCACCACCAAACATGCGTTCGGTTGTTACCTGTCATATCAAAAGTCGCCACTTGCGATTGTAGTGGCGATCACTGGTAATCGATGATAACTGAGCACAACTGAAATTATTCATGTGAGCATAAAATCGTACGACTCAGTGTGACTGAGCCTTTACAGCATGCCCGTGAAGACACAGACACAGATCTGCACATATCGATCATGCCAGCATGTCTGTTGTTTGGCTACACCAGTAGTTCTGAACCATAGAGAAAGTCCTGCAATCATTCCACATATATTCGCTTTTCAATTCCCAAGTGCAAAAACTTGTATCGTAGCTGAGTTACGAATGTGAATAGCAGTGGCGGATCCAGGATTTCTCATTGGAGGGGACACATTTCACAATTTATGCACATATTTTCTCCAACCCTTATGTAATGTGCTGATAATCAGGGTTGCCTTTGTCCGAAGGCGAGGCCGTACAGCCCACTATGACTCAGCCGCGTTATTCACCATATTTTAGATTGATTGTTAACTTCAATCAATTATACTCAAAGCTATCTTCATACCGTTGGGAGTATGTGCCAAACAAAATCTCGTTAAAACCAAATAGCGCTAGGATATTATAGCTTGTGCAAATTTGGAAACTGATGACGTTAGGATATTGTGCCATGTGTTATGATGGAAACCACAAAACGTTCATTTATTATAACATGTGCAATTTTGGAAACCACATATCGTTATGGTATTATAGCATGTGTAATGATGGAAACCACATATCCTTGGGGTATTATAACATGAGTACTGTTAAAAACCACATAACGGTAAGGTATGATAATATGTGTAATTTTGAAAACCAAATTTCGCTAGGGGATTACAACTTGTGTAATGTTGGAAACTACATAGCGTGAGGGTATCATAACAAGTGTTATGATGGAAAACACAAAACCTTCGGGTATTATAACATGTGTAATGTTGAAAACCACATAACGTTAGGGTATCATAACAAGTGTTATGATGGAAAACACAAAACCTTAGGGTATTATCACATGTGTAATGTTGGAAACCACATATCGTTTGGTTATTATAGCATCTGTAATGTTGGAAAACACATATCGTTATCGTATTATGACATGTGTAATGTTGGGAACCACATAACGTTAGGGTATTATAAAATATGTAATGTTGGAAAAAAAAACATTAGAGTATTATGGGAAAAAATGGATCTATGTGAGGGTCATATCCATTTTTAGAAATCTAACAATTAACACCAGTACAGTCCCAAGCAAGCATTGGACAAACAAGCACAGGAGAGGACAACGCTCAAAGACAATATAACTAGGCATGTGGCTCGAAAACAAACTGGCCAGTCAAACTGGCATCAAAGCACTTTCAATCGTTCTGCAGTGTTTATGCTTTGTAGTGCACTCATGGTATCGCTGACACGTACAACGTGCCATTGGGATAACAGGTCGTTAAACTCACAGCCACCTGATAAGATTCGAAAGATAAAGACCTCCAAATTTTCCATTTGAATCATGTAATGGTCAAGTACTCATTTCTGAAATATATTTCTCACTGGTATGTACTTTATGCGGCATAAAAGCTGCGCATTAGTTTGTATTTTTTACGCGTATACGGTCCAATTTCGGATGACGTTTAGAGGGGGCACTTGCTCCTAGTGCCCCCTCCTCTGGATCCGCCACTGGTGAACAGGTAAAACAAATTTGACTATTCACTGAAAAAAAATACATGTACAGAGGTCTCGTTGTTGAAAATATTTTAAAACCCTTTCAAATGGAACGGGTTTTGCTGCTTCTTCTTGTCATGTTTGTGTTGTAAATAATCAAAGCACACAGATGAATGAACATAGCACCAAGGGTGCTGTAGCTTACCGGCAATCATGAGAAACGCAGAGTATTGATTTTCCAACATATACATTGTTACACTGATCTTGAACTCTAATTGTCAAAAAATGTTCGTAAATGTTGCTGGAAACACATTTTCTGTATGGACATGATTTTGAGAAAAACTGTCTGAATAGATTTAGACAAAATGGCCACCAAAGACAAATCTCATCGTTTTTGACCTTCCAAGGTCATTATAATAATGAGCATTTTATAGTCTAGGATCACCAACTCAAGTCGGTCTCTCTGACTGCACAATTATTATCCCCGGCAGACCTGTTCACTCCGACACATACTCAACCTCCTGGGAGGCATACAGCTCCATGTGCAGCCATTATTTGGCGCAGGGAAACTGTGCATACACAATTGCCATCTCTGTCTATTGCCAGGTGCCCAATTATACTGTTTGGGTGAACAGCATACAGCAGCGCAGGTGAATGCACAAACAGGGTCACCCATCCATGTATTACCCACGCCTAGCGTTGCTTAACTTCGGTGATCTTACGGGTACCGGTGTGTCATGCGCTACAAGGCCGTCATTGAAGGTCAAATTCAAGGTCATCACTCAAACCGCATTATATGATTTCCCATTTGAATGTGCCAATACTTAGGCTCTATTTTGAAGTCTTCTATGAGTTTACTCCGCACAGCTCCCATTATGAAGGAAAAATTGGGTGAAATTTTCTAAGTCCAAAAAATTTCTCAATGGCCAAAAAAATTTTTTTTTTTTTTTTTGCTGGAAATGGCTCAAAACGAATAGTGACTTGATTTTGGACAAAAAAAATTTTTTTTGCTGACCCGTCAAAAATTTAAAATGGCCGCCACACGCAGACAGGCTATTCAAGGGAAACTAAACTTATACACATCATAGAGGTACATGAGGGGAATGTTTTAAAACAAAAATCTCGAAACTGATCACAGAGTTTTTGAGAAAATGGCCATCAAGTCCAGAATTGGTCATTTTTCGACAAAAAAAGGTCGTTTTGACCTTCCAAGGTCATTGAAGGTCAAATTCAAGGTCATCACTCAAACCGCAATATATGGTTTCCCATTTGAATGTGCCATTACTTAGGCTCTATCTTCAAGTGTTCTATGAGTTTACTCTGCACAGCTCCCATTGGTGAAATTTTCCAAGTCCAAAAAATTTTTCAATGGCCAAAAAAAAATTTTTTTTTTTTTGCTGGAAATGGCTCAAAACGAATAGTGACTTGATTTGGGACAAAAAAAATTTTTTTCGCCGACCCGTCAAAAAATCAAAATGGCCGCCACACGCAGACCGGCAATTCAAGGGCAACGAAACTTATACACATCATAGAGGTACATGAGGGGAATGTTTTAAAACAAAAATCTCAAAACTGATCAGACAGTTTTTGAGAAAATGGCCATCAAGTCCAAAATTGGTCATTTTTCGACAAAAAAAGGTCGTTTTGACCTTCCAAGGTCATTGAAGGTCAAATTCAAGGTCATCACTCAAACCGCAATATATGGTTTCCCATTTGAATGTGCCATTACTTAGGCTCTATCTTCAAGTGTTCTATGAGTTTACTCTGCACAGCTCCCATTATGAAGGAAAATTGGGTGAAATTTTCTAAGTCCAAAAAATTTTTCAATGGGCAAAAAAAATTTTTTTTTTTTTTTTGCTGGAAATGGCTCAAAACGAATAGTGACTTGATTTGGGACAAAAAAAATTTTTTTCGCCGACCCATCAAAAAATCAAAATGGCCGCCACACGCAGACCGGCGATTCAAGGGCAACGAAACTTATACACATCATAAAGGTACATAAGAGGAATGTTTTGAAACAAAAATCTCAAAACTGATCAGACAGTTTTTGAGAAAATGGCCTCCAAAGTCCAAAATTGGCAATTTTTCGTCAAAAATGGCCGCCAAATCGGCAAAAACGATTCAATCAAAAAAATTAAAAAAACGTCTTTAGATACTGGCCCAAGGTATGTTCTGACAAATTTATGGGGAAATTCATCACGTCAAAAAAAAGTTACAGACCCGGACGGACGACGGACGACGGACGGACGACGGACGACGGACGACGGACGAAATACCACGACAATAGCTTATCGGCCCAAAGGGCTAAAAAAGCGAAAAAGTCAGCCTGACTACATATTTGCCGGAGGCGTATGCTTTACAGAAAGCGGTTTCAACCATGACCAGTAATGTAGGTCAATTTTGCGCCTGATGAAGAGTGTTTATAGGGTTGGCTTTGAGATGGCATATCAAGTAGCATTTTGTAACTTGAATGGTTTACGATGTATATACGATTTACATTTCTATCTCGGTCGTTTCTTAACAAAATCTCATGAAATATATATTCTGCATAGTCGGAAAGTGACATGATCAAATATCAATATTATATTGATGATTTTATCAACAAATTCGTGTATATCTCATAGTGTTACTGCCTAATATTTAATGCAAGTTGGCGGGGGGAAACAAAATTATGTGTTCCCTCTAGCAACCAGCCATATTTTTTAAGATAACAAACTACTTTGAGTTTTTCTCAAATATGCAGCTTAATCTGAGCATTCCTATTGTTCTTCTTATATTTACAACAAACGCCTCAACAGAAAGGCCAGGTATTAATGTAAAACTATCAAAATTAAAACTTGTTTGCCATTATGCCATAATCAATGTACCAGCACTGAGCGACGTTTAACAACATGTCACAGAACCAAACATGCAAATTAATTATATACGGCTAATTTTATTTCACCAAAGAGTATCACATGAGAGTATCATACAAAGTGCACATGTCTTTTCAGTGAGTTGGAGTACAATATGATAAATTATGTAATATATTGATAGCCTCCGCAAAGATTGACAAATGACGCAGTGTTTAGTAATTCTGTCACTGACGCGATTTGCATCTGAATAGGCAGCGAATTTCGTTATGTTGACAATAAAGCTACCCGCCTTTTCTATCCGGCCCCAATAAATGAACATAATCGGAGCCTTTTCAGTCAAACTTCATGAAATATTACTCCCGATTTTATGGCATAGCCCTTCAGTGTCAATGCACCATTGAATATTCACTAATCGCGAAATTTTGGATGAGTTCATGCCCTTTTCCGGCGTGAAAATGTCCACCAACCCATAAAAATTTCGAGCATATATTATCTTCAATATTATTTATGATGTCACAATTATTATATAAATGTATTTACATGTTGCATAAATATATGCATGCCTCCAACAACTGGATTGTTTTTTTTATCTATGTTGAAAACTTTTCAGAAAAATAGATATATTATTATCCTGTTGGTGGAGTTTGTGAGCACACCTTCTATTTTTCATACACATTAAAATAAAACATCACTCCATCAAAGTTTATTCATATTTTTGTTTTGCTCATCCCATTTCTCGTGCGCTGTATTGTAACAAACAATTCGCGAACATCTTTTACAATTATTGCAATATAATTGTACACACCGATACTTATATTGACCAATTTGTTGTGAATACATTATACTATATATAGGACATGTATACAATTTATATTTAATTTGTATAGCTTTTTGAAATCATATAGCTTCTGTATTACTGTATACTATATGGGTCAATTATGTGACATTATGTGAAGAATACCGTTCACTGGCCGGTATCAGGCCGAAGACAGGAATTGTACCTCAGTGTCGTGTGGAATCAAAGTCGGCAGTAATGTTCAATACTGTTTATTGGTATGATAGCGCCCAATGTACCTTCCTCGAACGCCGATCACACTCTAATGTCGGGTGATATTCCGGGGTCGTATATATCCTGATATAGTCTTAATTATTCTGCTAGTTATCACAGAGTTCTTTTTATATCCGATTTTCTATACGATCACAGCCAATTATTCCTGAGACTTCTATTCAGCTGTAATACAACTCTTCACCTCGAAGACATTTTCTAAACTGCGCGAGGCCGAGGACCATGTGTCGATAGTTCGGATTCGGCTGCATATCTACTCAGCAGCGCAGAGTGAACTTCGCCAACATGGGGCCGGAAGCCGAAAGTCGTCCCTCACTGTAGAATGGAAGGGCCGCAACGTGGTGTGGGGTCGGCTGGGAGAGGTGGCGGAACATGTCCTCTTGCGCCACCGTCATAAAATGGTCCTGGGCCGGACAGACGAAAAACCGTAAAAACGGGAAATGGTAGGCCAGGACATGGGCGTCCAGGGCCTGTGCCGATCTAAAGGGGCCGCGTCGGGAAACTGTCGGCCATCGTCGCTCATCGACGTCCTCTTCCTCGTCGGTGCAGAACGGGCGGTCGTACTTGCCGTCCTCACGCTGCGGGGGAGCCAATGTAAGCAAGTTGCCCTCGGACAGGGTCGAAGGTTGGTCGAAATTATGTATATGACCATATCCGGCACTCCGTGTTCGCCGGCTAGGCGGAATGTCATCCCACCGGATTGGTCGAGGGCCGTATGGAGTTGTCGGGGCCGGTACATGTTCCATGAGTTCCGCTACTTGGCGGCAGAAAGTCGAAGTCGGTGCCGAGGTTCCAGCACTGGAACGGGAAGAATCAGTGGAGGACGATCGCGAGCTCACTCCAAGTCTCTTCTATTGGTGATGAATACGTCCGCTTGGATGGCAAGCGAGAGGCCGTAGGCTGTACAACAGCGGAGTCGAAAGCCGGTGAGATCGGGGCCGGAGCGATTGGGGCGATTGCTCGACTGTCAGGGTCGGGTTGTCAGGCCGCTGCAGCTGCTCGTTGGGCCTCCTCGGCCGCCCGTCGTGCCTCAATGGCGTGCTGTACGATGCTCCCGCCTTCCTCTAGACGGCGGAAGCGTTCGGTGTTGATGTTGAAAACATCGTCTTGAGTCGGGCTGGCAGTATGGCGTGCTCCCCGTTGCGCCAGTTTTTCCTGGGTTGTTTTGGGCCGCACTCCTTTCTCTGAACCACTCGCCGCATCACCCGGGCCACTCTGTTGGTTTGCTCAGCATGGGAGTCGGGGCCGGATGCTGATTCATCATCAGGGACGACGATTGGGTGGTCTGGCTCGTCGTCGGAGTCGACTATTCGGACCGTGATATTTTCACCGTCCATTTTCAGAGTGCAGGGTCAGTTTTCATCAAGGCCGCCTTTATCTCGGTCGTCACCAGGCTTGTCGACCATGGTATCAGGCCGCAGCAATGTCGAAATATCCCCTAGATAGGAACTAGGCTGGTTGTAACAAAGTCCCGATTTCTTCAGAACCGACCTAGTCCAATATCAATCACAATTCAATGCCGAATTTCCTTACAAAGTTCTTGCAAAATTATCAACAACTGTTTACAATCGTTCATACAATACAGGCCGATAAAATTCAACTGTTTTTGTAATAATCCGCACTTTTTGAAAGACAGTATCCGACAGCTTCGCACAAAGCTCTTGCTGCTTCAAAGTCTCAGGCACGAATGACCTAGTTGCCGCTAATCTCTGTAGTCCTACACCAAGATGCTATCAGTATCTCAGTTCTCAGAATCGGGCCGGTGGGCGCTCTCTATTTGTATAGAAAAACGTCTTTACGCTATGTATCATTGTTCCAAGCGTATATGCTGCAAGGTGGGGCCGTCGTCAGGGGAACGCTGCTACGATCCACTGTTGGCCTACCAGGCCAGTCCATTATGACAGTAGGGGGTTCCTCACACTGTCCAGATTTCCATATAATTATCTGTCTGCCGTCCCCTGGATAACACACTCCAAGACATATTCTGGATGTATTGTTCGACTGTTCATTTTTACGGGGCTCTTTTTGCCCGACGATTCACTATAGTCTTTATCATGGGAAAGTTTGTGTGGGTGCTGTAAACAGCTTCAGAGTCTATTTGCGCTCGTGCATACCTTGTGAACTGATTCATTAGTCGTTCCTTTTCCCACAATTTAGCGCACAATAAAACAGCGGGGTCGAATCGTTATTTCACAGACGACACACAATTAAAAAAGGCTGAGATATGAATATCAATCTCTCACAGGGGCGGACATCGTTCCGTTCATTTTCAGCTCGTTCACGAGACAACGGGGTCGCTAATATTGTGGGGGTCGAAGATGTAATGAACTGGGTCGGTCACACCGTGGCGCTTTGAATTTTTGTGTGATGAATTCGGTGACAGGCCGTATCTTGGTATGATTAGAGTTTTTCTGTGATTAGTTCTCGTGCCAATAGGCCGTTCCTCTGAATGTTACATAGAGTGGGTAGAGGCTCTGTCAATGCATATCCCAGAACAAATCACTCTATCACCTCATCGATAACTGAGTGGCCTTACTCACGGCGTGACTCGTGAATTATCCTCTTCGGCTGGCACATGGATTGAAGCTTGACATGATATTTTCATTGCGTAACACACGCGGAACAATGGTACATGTCATTTGGGGTCGAAGCACATATCATAATGCAACCAATTATTCACCAGCATCGTAATTATAATATCATATAAAATGTGTATATATATCAAAATTGCCTCACTGACATCCTATACATGTTAAAACAGTGTTATATGCATATATGAATATTGTAATATAACATAATATTTATGAGGAATGACATGATATCATAGTCCATTAGACAGGCATGTTTCATCATCAACGATATCAATCAGATAACTTGGCCGGTGTTATCTGTATAGGGCCGGTCTGGGTGCGTGGCGTTTGGGTCGACTGGGTCGAGCAGATAGGAGCATAGTCTCACTTGTTTCAGGGTCGGAAGATTTTGCAGGCTTTTGTCCACGTGGCTTGGGTGCCGGTTTTGGTGTGTCCAAACTTGATCTTCACGATCTGTTCCTTTGCCGGCATCGGCTTGAGCCGGATGAGGTCGGAGATCGAGACTGATGCTTCTGGGTCGTTGGCGAGTCAGACTCAGCAGTTTGGTTTGAAGCAGTATGTCGATCTTGAACTGTAACCTCCCAGGGGTAGTAAAACTCCTTGCGAAGTCCCATGGGGTCGGGCGACTGTTCTGGGTCAGATTTGTTTGACGACTGTGTGGGTCGTACAGGGTCGGAATATATGTTTGCCGCTTGGTTGTCACCTTCGTATGGTTTTAACACATCCAGATGAACAACTCGAGTGTGCCGAGGGCTGGAAACCAAAGCGATACGGTAATCAACCTCAGTTACACGGTCGATGATCCTCCAGGAACCAGCCCAAAGCCGAGCGAACTTATTATTCTGCATGAGAGACAGATAATAATACCGGACCAGTTCTCCTGGTTGAAACTGGGGTCGGGGTTTTGCGTGGGCGTCATAACCCATCTTTTGCTGGATTGCAGCTTTCTCGAGATGGTCTTGAGTGAAACCATGGGCGGTCCTAATGGCTTTCCACAGGTACTCCACATACTCCGGACCACACGGAGGCAGAGGTTC
Source organism: Terebella lapidaria (assembly GCA_949152475.1). Classification (NCBI taxonomy): domain Eukaryota; kingdom Metazoa; phylum Annelida; class Polychaeta; order Terebellida; family Terebellidae; genus Terebella; species Terebella lapidaria. The sequence goes on from OX424566.1 coordinate 8,604,054, forward strand.
GGGTTCGTAGGTCGGTAACACTAGGTCGACGGGCAGATACACTCGTGTCCATACACGGCGGCGTGCATCCTGTGGACGAGTGTACCATTGTTCTATAGGCCATTAACACATATGGTAGGTGCAAGTCCCAGTCGTTTGCACGATCGCTGGCAAATGCACTCAGCATGTTTAGCAATGTCCAATTGAAACATTCGACTTGGCTGTCACTCATTGCGAGACGCACGACATTGCGGAACAGGGACAGGGAACAGGGACATCATGGTAAACTATCCACCTGTTTACCAAGATGTCGGCAACATTTTTGGTCAAATGTCGCCGTAGCGGAAAGGCGTCCGTATACTTCGAGAAGTAGTCTGACATGACAAGTATGTACCGATGGTCTTCCTGTGACGTTATGAGTGTCGAGAATGTCCATCGCTATCCTGTCGAATGGGGCTCCTGTCGGCAACTGTGTCAGGGGCGATCTTTTTGGGGTCGGTTTACCCTTGCGGGTGACACATTGTGGGCAACTGGCACAAGCCGGGCCAGTCAAGCCGGGCCAGTAGAAACGGCGCCTGACTCTTTCAATGGTATGCTGTATGCCGAGAAGTCCGAAAATCGACTAATATTCTTTGGCCGCTAACTATGAACCCCAAGTAAAACATTTCCCTTTGAAACAGTTCGCACTTTTTGGGTTGAAGTTTCAGGCAGGCCGATCTAATTTGATCCAGGACCGCTTCCAAGTTTGCGAGTGCTTTGTCAAATGTTCTGCCGTAAGCGATGACGTCATCCAAATAACACATACACCGAGTCCACAAGTATCCACGGAGTATGGTTTCCATCAGCCGTTTAAATGTTGCCGGTTGACCTGCCAGTAACCAGAGGCCAGGTCCAGGACCGAGAAGTATGTAGCGCCTGCCAGGGCGTCATGAGTGTCCTGAATATTGGGCAAAGGATATGAATCCTTGCGCGTGACGTCATTCATTCCGATAGTCGACGCAGAATCGTACTTGCCCATTCTTTTTGCGCACGAGCACCACCTGTGACCTCTCCAGGGCGAATCAGACGGCTCAATACACCCCAAGTGTAGCATCTTGTCGACCTCCTCGTCGATGATGCTTTGCTTGCCTGGGGGATGCGTCGTTGTCGTTATCGAATCGGGGCCGAGGTGCCAGTGTCGATCCTGTGCTGGACGACTTGAGTTCGTCCCAGCTGTCCCTGTGGGTTCATGAACGAGTCCTTGTATTGGTGGACAAGGTCAGCGCAGCGCCGGTGCTGTTCTGGCGCGAGTCCAGCGCGATCCACCATTTCTTGTAGATATGGCGGCAGGTCGCCATAGGGACTGGCGTCCACCGTGGACGGGTCGGGCTCCTCTCCTGGTTTTGGCAGGGCTCCGACGACGCTCTCAATAGGACTGGCAATAGCAACAGGGTCAGAACGAGTCAGTGTGATGCCCGTGTCTGCGGGGTTGACGACAGTCACTTACACACGTTGCCGATTCAGGGTCGTTAACGTTCGTCCCATGACAAGGTCTGTGTCTTCTGGGAAGGTCGTCAATGGCTGGATCATCCGTGGGTGTTGACGAACCCAAACTCTGGAGGTCGGAACCAGCTCAATGATTGCTTCGCTGCGTGCAGGGATGGGGACGGCTCGGCGCACGGCCATTCGGATGACATTGGCCTCAATGTCTTTGTGCGCAAACAGGATTTCTTTATTGACCTGTATAGTCCCTTCACCATAGTTCACTACAGCGATTGCTTGCCGGAAAAAGTTCATGCCGAGTATCATGCCGTCATGTATGGCAGCCACACAAAATGTTACTGTCAGATGGTTTGTTCCGACCTGTATCGGTAGTTCGATCAGTCCATCAATTGGGCTTGATTGTCCACTGACGTCACGGATGGTGGCCGACGTGGGTCTTAGATGTCTTAGACGGGTCTTAGATGGTCGGTGGGGACGTGTCGGAGCAGATCACGTCGGAGCAGGGAGATCGGCACTCCGGAGTCGAGAACTGCTTTCATTGTCTTGTCTTCGACACGTACCGACAACTTCCAGCATTCCTGTGCAGCTCGGAAGTTGTCAATAACGACCTGTATCGGTAGGTCGATTAGTCCATCAATTGGGCTTGACTGTCCACTGACGTCACGGATGGTGGCCGACGTAGGTCGTAGATGTCGCTGGTCGGCGGGGACGTGTCGGAGCAGATCACGTCGGAGCAGGGAGATCTGCGCTCCGAAGTCGAGAACTGCTTTCATTGTCTTGCCTCCGACACGTACCGACAACTTCCAGCATTCCTGTGCAGCTCGGGAGTTGTCAATAACGAGTGGGACTGTAAGGTCGTCTGCTGGCGGCTTGAAAAGTGTGTAGAGTGGCGAAAGCTTAGACTATGGTCCGCTTGGGAAGGTGTAAAACCCACTGTTGTCGAAGATCCACTCGATCTCGGACATGCTGTCGGTCCCAGTGCCGTCGGCGGTCGGGGGCGACACCCCTTCGAGACGACGCGTTCCAGGTGGAGATCTCTGTGGGAGTGGTGCTGACACCCCTTCATGAGGAGAAGCCGGCGCTGGGGCCGGTGCGTAACATTTGGTGCACACCCCTTCAAAGAGCTGAGGTGTGGGCTGGGCCAGCTGTGGGGTCATAACGGGCAGTTGCACCGGTTTGGTCGTCATGGCAACCGCAGGTGTGAAGCGGGAAACGTCCTGTTTTCTGGAAGGCCCTTGCTCCTCAGCACCTCCCTTTACCGGTTTGACGACTGTGTCGGAGGCACTGGTGGGGCCGATTGAGATTGGTTGCCGGTTTGGTTGGGTACTGATGATACTTGAGCAGTCTTTCGGTCAGTACCTGGACCACTGGGTCGAAATGCTAGTGGTTTCATGCCGTTACGCACTAGCACATCCTTGAGCCGAAAACATCGCAGCCAGCGATGGCCGGGCTTCTTGCAGAAAAAGCACACGGCTGGTCGTCTGGGTTGTGGAGTCGATCTCCTTTGGTTGGGGCCGTAGCTCGCAGGACTGAGTAGATGGCATCTTCTCCACATATTCCGTTCTCGTCACTAAGGTCGCACTGAAATGCTTCAGCCACCCACTTGCGTGAGTGTCGCTGTCAGCGGGGTCGTAATAGGCCGCAATTTGATCAGGGGTTGGGGTATCCCACTGATTCATTTGTCCCATGGCACAAGATAGTTCACCATCAACACGTTCATCATCAGCGTATCCGATCGCTGAGATATCGGCACGGCGTGTGCCTCGATAACGATCTCTGTGGGTCCGTTGTTGGCGACTCTCAGCCTTGAGGATGGCTGTTAGTGCGTCACTGTAACTAGCAAAAGAGATGCTGGCGTGACGTTGGTATACCGATCAGTCTGGGGCCACGATATGATATACGACTCCATTCTGAGCACCGCTATCTGCTATTCCGTTCAGAACGCCACCATATCCGGTTGGTGGGTTCGCACAGCCGACATGAGATTGATAGTATCCGACAGCCCCGCCAGGTATCCGATTGGCGAAACACCATATCCGGTGGTGTATCCGACTGACTGAGAGATCGGCTGTCCGATCATGGGCACAACACTTTCTGCCGGAGCAGACACAACTTGGTCTTGCGATGGAGTGACGTGTGGCTGTTCTTCGATGTGTGTGTATCGGAGGTTGACGTATCGGGGTCACAGGGTCGGCGAATTGACATAGATGGCGGTTGTCGAGGTCGCGCTTGTCGTGTGAAGTCGCGAGATTCTGTCATCGCGTCACTGGGTCATAGCGGTCGTGGAGGCTTTGCGGTCTCGACAGCGGTCGTCACCAGGACGCTCCCTGTAGTCGATCTCGCCTGGCTGGGTCGAATGTACTCTACCACGGTTGGCTCGGTCGGTAGACGAGGGTACACCATTGGTATTGGGTTGTGTTGCGCTGGCATCATTGACGGCGCCAAGGGTCGGGTTGCCAAATATGCGCTCGGCGGTACCAGTTCTGTAACATTGTCAGTGTCACAAACCCACTGTCGTATCCGAGAGTTACTTGGCAGGTGCGTAACCATCAATGTTTCTATTTTTACAAGGCCGAATGTTCACTGTAGGGTATTCTGGGTCGGCACGATCATACACATTTGCTCTTTGACGTGAGCGTGTATAGTCTCTGTCGGCAAAGTCACTGTTTGATTTCTGGGTCGTTCTGGTCGGCGTGGCCGAGTACGCCCTTGCGTGTGTACTGATAATGGCATTCACAGTGTGTAGGGGCGCTAGCGGGTCTTCGTCCAGGAACGCTCTGATGCGGTCGTCGGGTGGCGAAGACGAGATCAGGGACGACCGGTCACCAAGAGAGTCGAACAGGCCGGTCGGTTAATGCTCCTGCGACAACAGGACTGTATCGCTCATGGCAACTGAGCGGGGGCCGGAAGGTCGGATTCAGGTTAAACGTTACCTCGTCATCCGTGGGGTCGAGCGGCTTGCCGCGGGGTGTTCCCGGAGCCATCGCCATCACTGCCGGTGGGGTCGATTATCCGAGACTGGCTCAGATCCTGGCGGCGCCAATGTGAAGGATTCCATTCACTGGCCGGTATCAGGCCGAAGACAGGAATTGTACCTCAGTGTCGTGTGGAATCAAAGTCGGCAGTAATGTTCAATACTGTTTATTGGGATGATAATGCCCAATGTACCTTCCACGAACACTGATCACACTCTAATGTCGGGTGATATTCCGGGGTCGTATATATCCTGATTTAGTCTTAATTATTCCGCTAGTTATCACAGAGTTTTTCTTATATCCGATTTTCTATACGATCACAGCCAATTATTCCTGAGGCTTCTATTCAGCTGTAATACATCTCTTCACCTCGAAGACATTTTCTAGACTGCGCGGGGCCGAGGACCATGTGGGTGGATTTTCCTGCCTAGAGCATACGGGGTTGTGTGATTGGCTGTATATGTGCTGATCTCACCGAGAATGTGGGTTTTTCTGTGTTCATATTCTGACAAGTCTGGTCACGTGATCTGAGAGCAGTGCATGTAATTTTCCATGTGTTGAAGTATAGGCTTGTATGTGTCAGTGCCGGCAGTGCTGGGTCGCGTGAGCGGGTATTGATCGGGGCCGTGGTTGTACGTGGTTTTGCATGTATGTATTGATCATGTATTGATCGAGTAGTGGCCGTGTATTGTGTGTCAAATCATGTAGAGAGTGAGTGTTGTCATGGGAATTTGATGCGCGGGAGGGACAGGCTGTTACAGTCGCTAAATATTCTACAATTACATTCCTCTATCAGAAAGTGATTCAAGCTTTGCATTTTTATAAATCTGAATTTGTCAAAAATCGATTTAACTAAGCAGGGGGTGGTGATTTCCGCTTGTCCCAAAGTGTATTTTTTTTGCAATATTTGTGATGATTGAGCAATCTGTGATGCTTTTTTCCCAGGTAAATGCCTGGTAACTTATAGCTCTACTCCTCAGCTTTGAAATAACATAGCTAAACATAGATGTACATACTTTCAGTATGATGTACGAAGACTTTATGTTGTCCCACACTTTCTGTCAACACTGTAACTTTTTTATTTCAGCCCCTCCCAAAATGCAATGATTGAGCCCTCTTAGCTCCCTTGATAATCGCTAGATGGCGCCTTCATGGCGCCTAACCAGGCAGAATGGTGGGAGCCGCTGTCTGCTGCACGTGTTGTGTTTGTCTAAGGTTTGAAGACTTTGAAAAACATTCTCCAAGCTGTAGACGTCAAGTTCCGTAACGGCTCTCCCATAAAAAGTTGTCGTTACATAGCAGTGTATAACATTTTACTGGAAAGAGGGTCTGTTCCCAAAAGCAAAACACATTTTTGTCGGCGATAATATGGTAAATGTGGACTCACCAAGTGGAAATAATGTTCTAATTTGTCAACACCATCACGTGTCAAGTCCGTTATGTGTACTCGTTTCGGAGTTGACGTATCATTGTAACGGAGCTGACAAATATACCACTCTCATCAGTTTTATTCCATAAATTGCAGTCACAAATAGGCAGTAAATGTGTAGTGCAACCGAAAAAAAACCCAATCCACATGTCAATACACTTGTACAGACGCAAAGACACACCAGTTTTCCAAAAGTGTGACGGTGTTGACTGATTTCGTTTATGGAGTTGACAAAACGTTGTGGAAAATGTTGGTATTCACGGTATCCAATAATTGCAATGAAACCAATCAGTTGTATCTTTAGTTGTCGACTATCATGCATGTGATAATTGTGCATTTGAAGCACATGTTTTGCAAAATCGCCACGCAGATTCCACATAACAACATGGAAGTGTGACGGTGTTGACTGATTCTGTTTACGGAGTTGACAGCATGTTGTGTAAAATGATGATATCCAAGCGAGTTGAACAAATTGAATGAAACCACTCAGCTGCTTCTTGAGTCGCAGATCGTGAAAATTCTCGTTTGATGCGCAGATCGTGAAAATTCTCGTTTGATGCAAATGTTGTGCGAGATGACCGTAAGAAATCAATAGTTGCATGGAAGTGTGACGGAGTTGACACACTTCTTTTACGGAGTTGACAGCATGTTGTGTAAACTGATGATATTTATGGTAATTGAATTATTTTTATAAAACCCTTTAGCTGTATCGTCAGTTGCAAATTGTTACTCAAATACTTTCACATTTGATGCAACAATTTTGCACAAATGACCAGACAGATTCCACATATAACATAAAAGCGTGACGGTGTTGACTGATTCTGTTAACGGAGTTGACAATATGTTGTATAAAGTGCTGATATGCATGGTAAATAGATTATTTTAATGAAACCATTTGATTGTATCATCAGTTGCAGACTGTTTCTCAAATATTTCCGCATTTGATGCAGGAATTTTGCAAGAATGACCAGACAGATTCCACATAAAAATTAATTGTGACGGTGTTGACTGATTTTGTGAACGGAGTTGAGAGCATGTTGTTTAAAATGTTGACATTTATGGTAGTTGAATAAAGTGGATAAAACCATTCAGCTCTATCTTCATATTATGCAGATTATACATCGGATATTGTTGCATTAAAACACTTGTTTTGCAAAATGACCACACAGATTTAATATAGGCTACATGTAACATAAAAGTGTAACGGTGTTGGCTGATATCATAAATACATTTCCCCATAACGTAGCCGGCCCAGGTATCATATCCTGCGCCTTCCTCTATATTCAATAAGGATTAAAAAGGTGCGAGATGGATTAAATGGTATGTTTTCAGTGAACGAGTAGTATTAAGGAGCAGTGTACGATACTTGGGCCACGTAGCCATTCAGCTCTATCTTTAATTGTATACCATACTTATTTGACTCACACATTTGGCAACACGGCCACACAAATTCACTATTAAATAGAAAAATTGATAGGGAGATATATAGGGAGATAGTCTGGTAGAAAAGTGCTAGGTGATAAAGACGGGTTCGTGGATATGTACGATGGTGGCCTTGATCTTTCAGATGGGGTTCTTTGTCTTATATACTTGATGTAGGAATCCATGTTGTGGCTGGGTGCTAGAGATCAGAGTTTGGAGCTTTTTACCCATGAACCAGCTGCCCATGAACCAGCTGTGGGTTCAACGAACCCTAGGCCCTACGTCATTGCAAGTGGTTTTTCTCACAGACAACAATAATTGGTTGAAGGATTTGTTGTCATACAACAATTGTTTCACGTTATGGGCAGTCTGTGGTTTTGGTTAAGTAAGTTGTGTGTGATTTCCCTGAAAGGTTTTAGCTGTCGGCTGGCATGAGATAGGTGTGACTAGGTACGTGTGAAATAATACACTGTTACTGAGGCGATATACACGATATCATGCCGAGCGTCAGCGAGGCGTGATGATCGTGTATTTCGTCGAGGGGTGACAGTGTATTATTTGTCATACATACCTAGAGAGAGTGTGTTATATGAAAAATCCCCATGAGGCGATATTGCGCCTTCATGCGTGGAACCAGCCAACTACAAGTGTACAAACTGTGTATGCCAAAAACAACACGTGTTTGTCTGCTTGAGTCATTGTCATCATTGCCGAAAGTTAATTCGATTGACGGCACACACTGTGGGTCGAGGCAGAATTATATAGATACCATGTTGCAATATGTTTGTGGTGTTCATATTGAACCCATATCCATTTGACGATAGGTATCAAAGCAGCGACCAAACAGGAGGGTTGGGGATATAAGTATAATTTTCGATGATACGGATGTATGACTGGAATACTGGAATGACCAAATCAATAACCAATCTACATGTATTCAATCTATCATATGCATGTAGAAGGCGCACAACAAATTTAACGTTCATGGCCTTGTATGGCATTACTAGTTGTGTCAACAAACGAAACTCATTCCCTTATCATAGCCAGGATATAGAACATAAAAATGGTGTCGATACCAGGTAACACTGGCGCCACCTAGTTCAGGTTATGTATTGCTCTTACGTGTGGAGCAGACGTATGTCTCACATGTTGGTATACATACAGACGTATGTATGTATACAGACGTATGTATACATACGTTGGTATACATACAGACGTATGTCTCACACTTTCTGTCCCCGGACTATGAGATTGGATAACGGACCCTGTTTTGTTTGCTCGGAATACTTGATACTGGGTATTGATTCCACGTCTATGTACAGGCGTTGCTGAAGTGAAGCGCGACGGGCGAGTCCATTGTTCATATCCCGCTCTAGGGGCGATATGAAGACCATTCCACATTATTTGGGGAGGTTCTGGTCGTTTTGGACAATACAAACAATCGGTTTTACTCGGTATGTATGACAAATAATACACTGTCACCCCTCGGCGATATACACGATCATCACGCCTCGCTGACGCTCGGCATGATATCGTGTATATCGCCTCAGTAACAGTGTATTATTTCACACATACATACCGAGTAAAACCGATTGTTTTTATTGCCAAAAACGACCAGAACCTCCCCAAATAATGTGGAATGGTCCTCATATCGCCCCTAGAGCGGGATATGAACAATGGACTCGCCCGTCGCGCTTCACTTCATCAAGGCCTGTACATGTGAGACATATGTCTGCTCCACACGTAAGAGCAATACATAATCTAAACTAGGTGGCGCCAGTGTAACCTGGTATCGACACCATTTTTATGTTCTATATCCTGGCTATGATCAGGGAATGAATTTCGTTTGTTGACAAAACTCTTAGTAATGCCATACAAGGCTATAAACGTTAAATTTGTCGTGTGCCTTCTACAAGCAAGTGATACATTGAATACATCTAGACTGATCATTGATTGGTCATTCCAGTCATACATCCGTATCATTGAAAATTATACTTCTATCCCCAATCCTCATGTTTTGGCCAACCCTTTGACACGTATCGTCAAATGGATATGGGTTCAGTATGAACACCACAAACATATCACAACATGGTTTCTATATAATTCTGCCTCGACCCACAGTGTGTGCCGTCAACCGAATTAACTTTCGGCAATGATGACAATGACTCAAGCAAACAAACACGTGTTGTTGTTTTGGCATACACAGTTTGTACACTTGTAGTGGTTGTTGGCTGCTTCCACGCATGAAGGCGCAATATCGCCTCGTGGGATTTTTCATATAACACACTCTCTCTAGGTATGTATATTACAATAATAACTACATATAATTGACAGTTTTACGAAGAGCGATATTTGTGAGACGTATCTCTGAATCTGATAGGCAGTTACTTTGTTTCGGATTATCTGACACTTAGATGGGTGGAGGATTATACAAATCCCGTCTGTTCCATGTTTTAGAGCAAATAGCATTTTTCAACAGCTCATCTCATGAGGTTGCCAAAAGGATTAGATGGATCATCCATGAGTAACATGGTGTGTAGGTTGACATGCCAATCTTCGAATTGACAGCTTCGGTCATGGGATTGATGAACATTGTGAGCAATTCACAATTTGATATGCCACCCTGTTTGACACCCCGGGTGGTGGTGAAGGTTTCAGAACTAATAATTTATGTAGTGCTGTGATGTAATACATTCCGCAACCTAGAAATACCAGATACTATCGGAGAATCCTTTAGTCAAACATGTCATAGACCCACTTGTAGTCTACAAAGGGAACAAAGCAACGGGGTTTTTCTTGCGTGATGCTACAAGTAAGTATGTTAACAGCCGGAGGATCGGAGCATTAAGATCTGTTCCTCGCACTCTCTGCCGGCTTGGGCACAAGCTTGTTCTGGATGCGACGTGAACCATAACTATGGTACCCTTATTGAAAATAGTGAACACTTTAAGTAACCATATCAAAAGTCTAAGTTAAATACGCTGTATGTAGGTTAAAGTTGCCATCCAGCCATCAGGGAGATATATGAGTCCCGGAGATATGCCATCAGCTCCTGCTGCTTTGTTTAATTTTAGATGATGGATACACGAGTCCAAGTTGTTCTAATGGTCATCCATCCAGTACTGCAATGTATACACATTTTTCGTGAGTATGAAGGGTGCAATAGTCCTACATGTAACTGGAAAGTTCTTCTTTCAGCAATGCTCAAAGTTGCTCGCAGAAAGTTGGGTATGTTCGTTTGTGACTTGGTTGTTTCAGATTTGCCATTTCCAATTAATGGCCTTCCAGAGTTCTTCTTCCCTTCTTTATCAAGAAGGTTGTGTCATAAGGATGTTGCAGAGGAGGCGCTCTCCACTCGTTGTTTGTTTCGACGCATTTTTGACTGTTTGACCGCTTCATTTGACTGATGCTAAGCCTGTATAAAGTTCATCTATGTGTCTGTCACCAGGTGTATCTGTTTGTATCCACATGTTCGGGATAGCCGGGAATAAAATTCACTTCTACCGCAGTCCCTTATTGTTGCCTTTGAAATTATATAAAATAGTGAAAACATTTAGATTGTTACCATGCAACCCAGATTAAGTTTATACATTGAAAACACCTCATCGAGAGCCATGGCTTACACTAAAAAGTCAACACCGTCACCGAGGTGTCAACACCGCTACGAAATTCCTTGTTGCTTTGAAGAATATTACTCGCATATTTCATGTTTTTTTTATCATTCAGCTATAACTTGGTTGTTGCAAATACAATTGTTCAATAAAATATACAAATTTTATGTGTTTTCAAGAAGGAATAGTAATGTACTATTATTTAACAGTATTTTCTATCAATAATTCTGCCATTACAATACTACATAGTGATTATACAGGGTTTTTTAAAAGAAAAAGTCCAGGTGTAATTATTTAGTGTAAGATCTTTCAGAGTTGAGGCATACCGATCATATTTATTATACCAATACAATCGCTATCTCGTGATAATACGGTTTTATTTGTATATAAAAATATGGATTGTTGTTACGGAGTTGACAGTCCTGACATACCCCCCTATACTTCAGTCTCCTCTCCTATCTGACAAAAGTACGGAATAGCTCTATTTCTTTCAAAATTAGTAACTATATGATAACTACACAATAATTATCTTTGGATTTTCAGCAAATGCAACTCCGAAATTTGCCCCTAACTTGATATTGATCCATATACGTTCGTACAATATGTGGAAAGCGTGCAACGATCAGTGTATGAACATTTCACTAAAGTTGTTTCCTGTAAGCGTTATGCACGTATCATGATGTTTCTAATTGCTGGTACCCGTATACATATGTATACACGTATGGTGTATTATTTTGAGAGATGTTGAAATCCGTAAGTGTCTGGGGTGATATGGATATGTATGTGATTTATAGTGTTTTGTTTCCGTCCAAATCACCCCACCCCCTCCCCACCCAAATAAATAAAAAAATAGAAAACAAATTAGGATTATACTTTGATATTTCTAACATGTTTGCACCAGTTTTTGACGATATTCTTTGCAATGCTGCATGTTATCGTTCTATAACTTGGCGTACTTCACCTGGGACTCAAACAGCAACTTTTTTTTTACCAAATTACATTCTTTTATCGTGAAAATTAAAGAAGTTTACAATCTACCTCAATGTCAAATTTCTGCACAAAATGGGCTGTCGAGAATCCGAGCATATTCAAGGATTTTGTCCTGTTTGCATCCATCAAGATTCAATGTATTATTGTAATTTCGGATCAGAAAACACATTAGGGTGTATTCTACTAAAACATATTTACTTCAAAAGATTACACCGGTACAAAATCGGGCTAGTGCCCAAAATTGTGTGTGGACCCAGAAATTGAATGACAGGGCTAAATTTAACATATGGGTAGATTGACAACTTTTTCAGTTTTTGCGATAGAAGTCGAAAATTCGGTAGAAAACTGCCGTTTGATTATCAGGTGAAGTAGGCCAAGTGATAGAACGATGTCATTGAGCATCACAAAAATATCTCAGAAAAAACAATGTAAATGAGTTAGAAAAATCAGATTATAAGTCATCAATTGAAATTCGATATTTAGTTACTTATTCATACATTCAATTTTTACACTATTTGTTTCCAGTCGCCGACGACTGCGTATGTGTGTCACCCTGATGCCCTGTCATCCATAATGCACCAAATATGTTAATTCACACAAGATATCATCACTGTCCTATTGGTGTGTTCCATCAATGTCAATAATAAAACTGTATTGCTTCAGCCTTTAACTAACTGTATTAGAACACATATAATTAGTATTTGTGATGTCACTTCGGAATATCTGCTTCGATATTTAAAATGCATGGAGATTTTTACATTGATTCGCATTGTATCGCAAATATACGCTATCAAGACTTCTGATCATTGACATACTCAATTATTACACAAAAAAGGATACATTTGTAGAAACCTTTTCTTAGATGCAGCCATGGTTACTAAAAGTTTAGCTCACAGTCTAAAACCAAATTTGTTTCGAAAATTGAGAGATTATTGACTAAAAGCCGATAATGTTTTGACTTATCCAACCAAATAATATAATAGTTAGCAGTGCAAAGATCCCTTACAACACTACGGTTGGTACGCATGTGTGAATTTAGTGGATATTTCGAGGTGTTTGAACAAACTCCCTTCCCCAGAGGGAGATGGTACAAACAGTTCAGTCAAGGTACTTAAAACATAATTAGCTACGTAGAGTGTCAAAGAGTTTCATAAAGTTTATTGCTTCGAAAAAAGATTCAGTACGTCTGTACGCCTAACGTGAAAGGTTGGATATCAATCGGACAAGTTTGTTTTGGTGAGTATGATTACATGTAGTGTAGTTTTGTTCAGGTGTACTGCATGAGTATCTACCTATATAATCTTACCATGGGTTAGGTTTGGATATGCTAATGTATAATATGAAGTTATCAAGTTCGACTTCGGCAGTATTGGTTTTGCTCAATTTATAGCGACATCAGATTTTAAACAGTGTTCATTCATTAGGTTTATATGCTCATCCCACTTCAATTTATATAATGTCCTGAAGAATGTGCACTTGGACTTTCCAAGGACCTGACTGGATGATCTCAATTAACTAGTCTTGGCCTTGTTACGTACTCGATTTTTAGGTTATAATGGTTAGCCCCAAATTCTCACTAAAACTGACATTTGTATCGTTGTATACAATCGAGTTATTGACATGTTGTAGAAACTTTGACAATCCAAAAAAAAATCCACTCCTATCAAAAATAAATATCCTGACTTCATTTGGACTTTAATTTTCTCCATTAATAGTTTGCATGTTGTTAGATATGTTTTGAAATAGAATTTTGTTCTTTGTGCGGGTCGAAGAAATCCGAGTACATGTAGAAAATGTCAGAACACGAAAGGTCGTAGACAAAACAAGCCGCCGATATTTGGTGAACAAGTGACGCATTTATTGATTCCATGATATAAACATCTGTCACTGACAATTCTGTTATCAAATGTCAAACTTTTTTGATAGCTTCAACACCTAAACTGAAAATGTTGTTTGTTTGCAATATATGCATACTCAATGACATATAGTTACCACGATTTTATGTCTGCGTATTTAAAACTGTGCCCCAGTGTATCAAAACGTCAGTATAAATATTAAAAGTTTCACTGATCTCTCTATCACTAATACGATTGGAACCGTCTCGGTTCAATATAAACAACAACACTCATACATTGAACAACAAGTCTACAGGACGATGGAGAGGAAGTCTACAGGACGGGGGAGGGCAAGTCTACAGGACGGGGGAGGGGAAGTCTACAGGACGGGGGAGGACAAGTCTACAGGACAGGGGAGGACAAGTCTACAGGACGGGGGAGAGCAAGTCTACAGGACGGGGGAGGGCAAGTCTACAGGACGGGGGGAGGGCAAGTCTACAGGACGGATGAGGGCAAGTCTACAGGACGGGGGAGAGGAAGTCTACAGGACGGGGGAGAGCAAGTCTACAGGACGGGGGAGGACAAGTCTACAGGACGGGGGAGGGCAAGTCTACAGGACGGGGAGAGCAAGTCTACAGGACGGATGAGGGCAAGTCTACAGGACGGGGGGAGGACAAGTCTACAGGACGGGGGAGGGCAAGTCTACAGGACGGGGAGAGCAAGTCTACAGGACGGGGAGAGGAAGTCTACAGGACGGGGGAGAGCAAGTCTACAGGACGGGGGAGGGCAAGTCTACAGGACGGGGGAGAGCAAGTCTACAGGACGGGGGAGGGCAAGTCTACAGGACGGGGGAGAGCAAGTCTACAGGACGGGGGGAGAGCAAGTCTACAGGACGGGGGAGAGCAAGTCTACAGGACGGGGGAGAGCAAGTCTACAGGACGGGGGAGGGCAAGTCTACAGGACGGGGGAGAGCAAGTCTACAGGACGGGGGAGGGCAAGTCTACAGGACGGGGGAGAGCAAGTCTACAGGACGGGGGAGGGCAAGTCTACAGGACGGGGGAGAGCAAGTCTACAGGACGGGGGAGGGCAAGTCTACAGGACGGGGGAGGACAAGTCTACAGGACGGGGGAGGGCAAGTCTACAGGACGGGGAGAGCAAGTCTACAGGACGGGGAGAGGAAGTCTACAGGACGGGGGAGAGCAAGTCTACAGGACGGGGGAGGACAAGTCTACAGGACGGAGGAGAGGAAGTCTACAGGACGGGGGAGAGCAAGTCTACAGGACGGGGTAGAGCAAGTCTACAGGATGGGGAGGACAAGTCTACAGGACGGGGGAGAGCAAGTCTACAGGACGGAGGAGAGCAATTCTACAGGACGGGGGAGGGCAAGTCTACAGGACGTGGGAGGACAAGTCTACAGGACGGGGGAGGACAAGTCTATAGGACGGGGGAGGACAAGTCTACAGGACGGGGGAGGACAAGTCTACAGGACGGGGGAGGACAAGTCTACAGGACGGGGGAGGACAAGTCTACAGGACGGGGGAGAGCAAGTCTACAGGACGGGGGGAGAGCAAGTCTACAGGACGGGGCAGGACAAGTCTACAGGACTGGGGAGAGCAAGTCTACAGGATGGGGGAGAGCAAGTCTACAGGACGGGGGAGAGCAAGTCTACAGGACGGGGGGAGGACAAGTCTACAGGACGGGGGAGAGCAAGTCTACAGGACGGGGGAGAGCAAGTCTACAGGACGGGGGAGGACAAGTCTATAGGACGGGGGAGAGCAAGTCTACAGGACGGGGGAGGACAAGTCTACAGGACGGGGGAGGGCAAGTCTACAGGACGGGGGAGGGCAAGTCTACAGGACGGGGGGAGGACAAGTCTACAGGACGGGGGAGAGCAAGTCTACAGGACGGGGGGAGAGCAAGTCTACAGGACGGGGGAGGACAAGTCTACAGGACGGGGGGAGAGCAAGTCTACAGGACGGGGGAGGACAAGTCTACAGGACGGGGGAGAGCAAGTCTACAGGACGGGGGAGAGCAAGTCTACAAGACGGGGGGAGAGCAAGTCTACAGGACGGGGGGAGGGCAAGTCTACAGGACGGGGGAAGGCAAGTCTACAGGACATGGGAGAGCAAGTCTACAGGACGGGGGAGGACAAGTCTACAGGACGGGGGAGAGCAAGTCTACAGGACGGGGGAGAGCAAGTCTGCAGGACGGGGGAGAGCAAGTCTACAGGACGGGGGAGAGCAAGTCTACAGGACGGGGGAGAGCAAGTCTACAGGACGGGGGAGGACAAGTCTACAGGACGGGGGAGAGCAAGTCTACAGGACGGGGGAGGACAAGTCTACAGGGCGGGGGAGAGCAAGTCTACAGGACGGGGGAGAGCAAGTCTACAGGACGGGGGGAGGGCAAGTCTACAGGACGGGGGAGGACAAGTCTACAGGACGGGAGAGGACAAGTCTACAGGACGGGGGAGGGCAAGTCTACAGGACAGGGGAGGACAAGTCTACAGGGCGGGGGAGAGCAAGTCTACAGGACGGGGGAGAGCAAGTCTACAGGACGGGGGAGGGCAAGTCTACAGGACGGGGGAGAGCAAGTCTACAGGACGGGGGAGGACAAGTCTACAGGACGGGGGAGGACAAGTCTACAGGACGGGGGAGGGCAAGTCTACAGGACGGGGGAGGACAAGTCTACAGGGCGGGGGAGAGCAAGTCTACAGGACGGGGGAGAGCAAGTCTACAGGACGGGGGAGAGCAAGTCTACAGGACGGGGGAGAGCAAGTCTACAGGACGGGGGGAGGGCAAGTCTACAGGACGGGGGGAGAGCAAGTCTACAGGACGGGGGAAAGCAAGTCTACAGGACGGGGGAGAGCAAGTCTACAGGACGGGGGAGAGCAAGTCTACAGGACGGGGGAGGGCAAGTCTACAGGACGGGGGAGAGCAAGTCTACAGGACGGGGGAGGGCAAGTCTACAGGACGGGGGAGGACAAGTCTACAGGACGGGGGAGGACAAGTCTACAGGACGGGAGAGGGCAAGTCTACAGGATGGGGGAGAGCAAGTCTACAGGACGGGGGAGGGCAAGTCTACAGGACGGGGGAGAGCAAGTCTACAGGACGGGGCAGAGCAAGTCTACAGGACGGGGGAGAGCAAGTCTACAGGACGGGGGAGAGCAAGTCTACAGGACGGGGAAGGACAAGTCTACATGACGGGGGGAGGACAAGTCTACAGGACGGGGAAGGACAAGTCTACATGACGGGGGGAGGACAAGTCTACAGGACGGGGAAGGACAAGTCTACAGGACGGGGGAGGACAAGTCTACAGGACGGGGGAGAGCAAGTCTACAGGACGGGGAAGGACAAGTCTACATGACGGGGGGAGGACAAGTCTACAGGACGGGGAAGGACAAGTCTACATGACGGGGGGAGGACAAGTCTACAGGACGGGGAAGGACAAGTCTACAGGACGGGGGAGGACAAGTCTACAGGACGGGGGAGAGCAAGTCTACAGGACGGGGGAGGGCAAGTCTACAGGACGGGGGAGGACAAGTCTACAGGACGGGGGAGGACAAGTCTACAGGACGGGAGAGGGCAAGTCTACAGGATGGGGGAGAGCAAGTCTACAGGACGGGGGAGGGCAAGTCTACAGGACGGGGGAGAGCAAGTCTACAGGACGGGGCAGAGCAAGTCTACAGGACGGGGGAGAGCAAGTCTACAGGACGGGGGAGAGCAAGTCTACAGGACGGGGGGAGAGCAAGTCTATAGGACGGGGGAGGACAAGTCTACAGGACGGGGGAGGGCAAGTCTACAGGATGGGGGAGAGCAAGTCTACAGGACGGGGGAGGGCAAGTCTACAGGACGGGGGAGAGCAAGTCTACAGGACGGTTGAGAGCAAGTCTACAGGACGGGGGAGAGCAAGTCTATAGGACGGGGGAGGACAAGTCTACAGGACGGGGGAGGGCAAGTCTACAGGACGGGGGAGAGCAAGTCTACAGGACGGGGGAGAGCAAGTCTACAGGACGGGGAAGGACAAGTCTACATGACGGGGGGAGGACAAGTCTACAGGACGGGGAAGGACAAGTCTACATGACGGGGGGAGGACAAGTCTACAGGACGGGGAAGGACAAGTCTACAGGACGGGGGAGGACAAGTCTACAGGACGGGGCAGAGCAAGTCTACAGGACGGGGGAGGGCAAGTCTACAGGACGGGGGAGAGCAAGTCTACAGGACGGGGGAGGGCAAGTCTACCAGACTTGGAGAGCAAGTCTACAGGATGGGGGAGGGCAAGTCTACAGGACTTGGAGAGCAAGTCTACAGGACTGGGGAGAGCAAGTCTACAGGACGGGGAGGACAAGTCTACAGAACGGGGGAGAGCAAGTCTACAGGACGGGGGAGGACAAGTCTACAGGACGGGGGGAGAGCAAGTCTACAGGACGGGGGAGAGCAAGTCTACAGGACGGGGGAGAGCAAGTCTACAGGACGGATTAGGTCAAGTCTACAGGACGGGGTAGAGCAAGTCTACAGGACGGGGGAGAGAAAGTCTACAGGACCGGGGAGGACAAGTCTACAGGACGGGGGAGGACAAGTCTACAGGACGGGGGAGGACAAGTCTACAGGACGGGGGGAGAGCAAGTCTACAGAACGGGGGAGAGCAAGTCTACAGGACGGGGGAGGACAAGTCTACAGGACGGGGGAGAGCATGTCTACAGGACGGGGGAGGACAAGTCTACAGGACAGGGGAGGACAAGTCTACAGGACGGGGGAGGACAAGTCTACAGGACAGGGGAGGACAAGTCTACAGGACGGGGGAGGACAAGTCTACAGGACGGGGGAGAGCAAGTCTGCAGGACGGGGGAGAGCAAGTCTACAGGACGGGGGAGAGCAAGTCTACAGGACGGGGGAGGACAAGTCTACAGGACGGGGGAGGACAAGTCTACAGGACGGGGGAGGACAAGTCTACAGGACGGGGGAGAGCAAGTCTACAGGACGGGGGAGAGCAAGTCTGCAGGACGGGGGAGAGCAAGTCTACAGGACGGGGGAGAGCAAGTCTACAGGACGGGGGAGAGCAAGTCTACAGGACGGGGGAGGACAAGTCTACAGGGCGGGGGAGAGCAAGTCTACAGGACGGGGGAGAGCAAGTCTACAGGACGGGGGGAGGGCAAGTCTACAGGACGGGGGAGGACAAGTCTACAGGACGGGGGGAGAGCAAGTCTACAGGACGGGGGAGAGCAATTCTACAGGACGGGGGAGAGCAAGTCTACAGGACGGGGGAGAGCAAGTCTACAGGACGGGGGAGAGCAAGTCTACAGGACGGGGGAGAGCAAGTCTACAGGACGGGGGAGAGCAAGTCTACAGGACGTGGAGGACAAGTCTACAGGACGGGGGAGAGCAAGTCTACAGGACGGGGGAGGACAAGTCTACAGGGCGGGGGAGAGCAAGTCTACAGGACGGGGGAGAGCAAGTCTACAGGACGGGGGAGAGCAAGTCTACAGGACGGGGGAGAGCAAGTCTACAGGACAGGGGAGAGCAAGTCTACAGGACGGGGGAGGACAAGTCTACAGGACGGGGGAGGGCAAGTCTACAGGACGGGGGAGAGCAAGTCTACAGGACGGGGGAGGGCAAGTCTACAGGACGAGGGAGGACAAGTCTACAGGACGGGAGAGGGCAAGTCTACAATACGGGGCGAGAGCAAGTCTACAGGACGGGGGAGAGCAAGTCTACAGGACGGGGGAGGGCAAGTCTACAGGACGGGGGAGAGCAAGTCTACAGGACGGGGGGAGGGCAAGTCTACAGGACGGGGGAGGACAAGTCTACAGGACGGGAGAGGGCAAGTCTACAGGACGGGGGAGAGCAAGTCTACAGGACGGGGGAGAGCAAGTCTACAGGACGGGGGAGGGCAAGTCTACAGGACGGGGGAGGACAAGTCTACAGGACGGGGGAGGACAAGTCTACAGGACGGGAGAGGGCAAGTCTACAGGATGGGGGAGGGCAAGTCTACAGGACGGGGGAGGGCAAGTCTACAGGACAGGGGAGGACAAGTCTACAGGACGGGGGAGAGCAAGTCCACAGGACGGGGGAGAGCAAGTCTACAGGACGGGGGAGGGCAAGTCTACAGGACAGGGGAGAGCAAGTCTACAGGACGGGGGAGAGCAAGTCTACCAGACTTGGAGAGCAAGTCTACAGGACGGGGGAGGGCAAGTCTACAGGACGGGGGAGGACAAGTCTACAGGACGGGGGAGGACAAGTCTACAGGAGGGGGGGAGGACAAGTCTACAGGACGGGGGAGGACAAGTCTACAGGACGGGGGGAGGACAAGTCTACAGGACGGGGGAGGACAAGTCTACAGGACGGGGGGAGGACAAGTCTACAGGACGGGGGAGGACAAGTCTACAGGACGGGGGGAGGACAAGTCTACAGGACGGGGGAGGACAAGTCTACAGGACGGGGGAGGACAAGTCTACAGGACGGGGGAGGACAAGTCTACAGGACGGGGGAGAGCAAGTCTACAGGACATGGGAGAGCAAGTCTACAGGACATGGGAGAGCAAATCTACAGGACGGGGGAGAGCAAGTCTACAGGACATGGGAGAGCAAGTCTACAGGACATGGGAGAGCAAGTCTACAGGACGAGGGAGAGCAAGTCTACAGGACATGGGAGAGCAAGTCTACAGGACATGGGAGAGCAAGTCTACAGGACGGGGGAGGAGCAAGTCTACAGGACAGGGGAGGGCAAGTCTACAGGACGGGGGAGGAGCAAGTCTACAGGACAGGGGAGGACAAGTCTACAGGATGGGGGAGAGCAAGTCTACAGGACGGGGGAGAGCAAGTCTACAGGACAGGGGAGGGCAAGTCTACAGGACGGGGGAGAGCAAGTCTACAGGACGGGGGAGAGCAAGTCTACAGGACGGGGGAGGAGCAAGTCTACAGGACAGGGGAGGACAAGTCTACAGGACGGGGGAGAGCAAGTCTACAGGACGGGGGAGAGCAATTCTACAGGACGGGGGAGAGCAAGTCTACAGGACGGGGGAGAGCAAGTCTACAGGACGGGGAGAGCAAGTCTACAGGACGGGGGAGAGCAAGTCTACAGGACGGGGGAGGAGCAAGTCTACAGGACAGGGGAGGACAAGTCTACAGGACGGGGGAGAGCAAGTCTACAGGACGGGGGAGAGCAAGTCTACAGGACGGGGAGAGCAAGTCTACAGGACGGGGGAGAGCAAGTCTACAGGACGGGGGAGGAGCAAGTCTACAGGACGGGGGAGAGCAAGTCTACAGGACGGGGGAGGACAAGTCTACAGGACGGGGGAGAGCAAGTCTACAGGACGGGGGAGAGCAAGTCTACAGGACGGGGGAGGACAAGTCTACAGGACGGGGGAGAGCAAGTCTACAGGACGGGGGGAGAGCAAGTCTACAGGACGGGGGAGAGCAAGTCTACAGGACGGGGAGAGCAAGTCTACAGGACGGGGGGGGGAGCAAGTCTACAGGACAGGGGAGGGCAAGTCTACAGGACGGGGGAGAGCAAGTCTACAGGACAGGGAGGACAAGTCTACAGGACAGGGAGGACAAGTCTACAGGACGGGGGAGAGCGAGTCTACAGGACGGGGGAGGACAAGTCTACAGGACGGGGGAGAGCAAGTCTACAGGACGGGGGAGGGCAAGTCTACAGGACGGAGGGAGAGCAAGTCTACAGGATGGGGGAGAGCAAGTCTACAGGACGGGGGGGGGGGGGCAAGTCTACAGGACACAGGGGAGAGCAAGTCTACAGGACGGGAGAGAGCAAGTCTACAGGACGGGGGAGGACAAGTCTACAGGACGGGGGAGAGCAAGTCTACAGGACGGGGAGGACAAGTCTACAGGACAGGGAGGACAAGTCTACAGGACGGGGGAGAGCGAGTCTACAGGACGGGGGAGGACAAGTCTACAGGACGGGGGAGAGCAAGTCTACAGGACGGGGGAGGGCAAGTCTACAGGACGGGGGAGGACAAGTCTACAGGACGGGGGAGGACAAGTCTACAGGACGGGAGAGGGCAAGTCTACAGGATGGGGGAGGGCAAGTCTACAGGACGGGGGAGGGCAAGTCTACAGGACAGGGGAGGACAAGTCTACAGGACGGGGGAGAGCAAGTCCACAGGACGGGGGAGAGCAAGTCTACAGGACGGGGGAGGGCAAGTCTACAGGACAGGGGAGAGCAAGTCTACAGGACGGGGGAGAGCAAGTCTACCAGACTTGGAGAGCAAGTCTACAGGACGGGGGAGGGCAAGTCTACAGGACGGGGGAGGACAAGTCTACAGGACGGGGGAGGACAAGTCTACAGGAGGGGGGGAGGACAAGTCTACAGGACGGGGGAGGACAAGTCTACAGGACGGGGGGAGGACAAGTCTACAGGACGGGGGAGGACAAGTCTACAGGACGGGGGGAGGACAAGTCTACAGGACGGGGGAGGACAAGTCTACAGGACGGGGGGAGGACAAGTCTACAGGACGGGGGAGGACAAGTCTACAGGACGGGGGAGGACAAGTCTACAGGACGGGGGAGGACAAGTCTACAGGACGGGGGAGAGCAAGTCTACAGGACATGGGAGAGCAAGTCTACAGGACATGGGAGAGCAAATCTACAGGACGGGGGAGAGCAAGTCTACAGGACATGGGAGAGCAAGTCTACAGGACATGGGAGAGCAAGTCTACAGGACGAGGGAGAGCAAGTCTACAGGACATGGGAGAGCAAGTCTACAGGACATGGGAGAGCAAGTCTACAGGACGGGGGAGGAGCAAGTCTACAGGACAGGGGAGGGCAAGTCTACAGGACGGGGGAGGAGCAAGTCTACAGGACAGGGGAGGACAAGTCTACAGGATGGGGGAGAGCAAGTCTACAGGACGGGGGAGAGCAAGTCTACAGGACAGGGGAGGGCAAGTCTACAGGACGGGGGAGAGCAAGTCTACAGGACGGGGGAGAGCAAGTCTACAGGACGGGGGAGGAGCAAGTCTACAGGACAGGGGAGGACAAGTCTACAGGACGGGGGAGAGCAAGTCTACAGGACGGGGGAGAGCAATTCTACAGGACGGGGGAGAGCAAGTCTACAGGACGGGGGAGAGCAAGTCTACAGGACGGGGAGAGCAAGTCTACAGGACGGGGGAGAGCAAGTCTACAGGACGGGGGAGGAGCAAGTCTACAGGACAGGGGAGGACAAGTCTACAGGACGGGGGAGAGCAAGTCTACAGGACGGGGGAGAGCAAGTCTACAGGACGGGGAGAGCAAGTCTACAGGACGGGGGAGAGCAAGTCTACAGGACGGGGGAGGAGCAAGTCTACAGGACGGGGGAGAGCAAGTCTACAGGACGGGGGAGGACAAGTCTACAGGACGGGGGAGAGCAAGTCTACAGGACGGGGGAGAGCAAGTCTACAGGACGGGGGAGGACAAGTCTACAGGACGGGGGAGAGCAAGTCTACAGGACGGGGGGAGAGCAAGTCTACAGGACGGGGGAGAGCAAGTCTACAGGACGGGGAGAGCAAGTCTACAGGACGGGGGGGGGAGCAAGTCTACAGGACAGGGGAGGGCAAGTCTACAGGACGGGGGAGAGCAAGTCTACAGGACAGGGAGGACAAGTCTACAGGACAGGGAGGACAAGTCTACAGGACGGGGGAGAGCGAGTCTACAGGACGGGGGAGGACAAGTCTACAGGACGGGGGAGAGCAAGTCTACAGGACGGGGGAGGGCAAGTCTACAGGACGGAGGGAGAGCAAGTCTACAGGATGGGGGAGAGCAAGTCTACAGGACGGGGGGGGGGGGGCAAGTCTACAGGACACAGGGGAGAGCAAGTCTACAGGACGGGAGAGAGCAAGTCTACAGGACGGGGGAGGACAAGTCTACAGGACGGGGGAGAGCAAGTCTACAGGACGGGGAGGACAAGTCTACAGGACAGGGAGGACAAGTCTACAGGACGGGGGAGAGCGAGTCTACAGGACGGGGGAGGACAAGTCTACAGGACGGGGGAGAGCAAGTCTACAGGACGGGGGAGGGCAAGTCTACAGGACGGGGGAGAGCAAGTCTACAGGACGGGGGAGAGCAAGTCTACAGGACGGGGGAGGGCAAGTCTACAGGACGGAGGGAGAGCAAGTCTACAGGATGGGGGAGAGCAAGTCTACAGGACGGGGGGGGGGGGCAAGTCTACAGGACACAGGGGAGAGCAAGTCTACAGGACGGGGGAGAGCAAGTCTACAGGACATGGGAGAGCAAGTCTACAGGACGGGGGAGAGCAAGTCTACAGGACGGGGGAGGGCAAGTCTACAGGACGGGGGAGAGCAAGTCTACAGGACGGGAGAGAGCAAGTCTACAGGACGGGGGAGGACAAGTCTACAGGACGGGGGAGAGCAAGTCTACAGGACAGGGGAGGGCAAGTCTACAGGACGGGGGAGAGCAAGTCTAC
This sequence comes from Terebella lapidaria, assembly GCA_949152475.1. Classification (NCBI taxonomy): domain Eukaryota; kingdom Metazoa; phylum Annelida; class Polychaeta; order Terebellida; family Terebellidae; genus Terebella; species Terebella lapidaria. Next base: position 8,628,186 of record OX424566.1, read on the forward strand.
AGGACAGGGAGGACAAGTCTACAGGACGGGAGAGAACAAGTCTACAGGACGGGGGAGGACAAGTCTACAGGACAGGGGAGGGCAAGTCTACAGGACGGGGGAGAGCAAGTCTACAGGACAGGGAGGACAAGTCTACAGGACGGGAGAGAACAAGTCTACAGGACGGGGGAGGACAAGTCTACAGGACAGGGGAGGGCAAGTCTACAGGACGGGGCAGGACAAGTCTACAGGACGTGGGAGGACAAGTCTACAGGACGGGGGAGAGCAAGTCTACAGGACAGGGGAGGACAAGTCTACAGGACGGGAGAGAACAAGTCTACAGAACGGGGGAGGACAAGTCCACAGGACGGGGGAGAGCAAGTCTACTGGACGGGGGAGGGCAAGTCTACAAGACGGGGGAGAGCAAGTCTACAAGACGGGGGAGAGCAAGTCTACAGGACGGGGGAGAGCAAGTCTACAGGACGGGGGAGGACAAGTCTACAGGACGGGGGAGAGCAAGTCTACAGGACGGGGGAGGACAAGTCTACAGGACGGGGGAGAGCAAGTCTACAGGACGGGGGAGAGCAAGTCTACAGGACGGGGGAGAGCAAGTCTACAGGACGGGGAGAGCAAGTCTACAGGACGGGGGGGGAGCAAGTCTACAGGACGGGGGAGAGCAAGTCTACAGGACGGGGGAGGGCAAGTCTACAGGACAGGGGAGGGCAAGTCTACAGGACGGGGGAGAACAAGTCTACAGGACGGGGGAGGACAAGTCTACAGGACGGGGGAGGACAAGTCTACAGGACGGGGGAGGACAAGTCTACAGGACGGGGGGAGAGCAAGTTTACAGGACGGGGGAGGACAAGTCTACAGGACGGGGGGAGGACAAGTCTACAGGACGGGGGAGAGCAAGTCTACAGGACGGGGGAGGGCAAGTCTACAGGACGGGGGGAGAGCAAGTCTACAGGACGGGGGGGAGCAAGTCTACAGGACGGGGGAGGACAAGTCTACAGGACGGGGGAGAGCAAGTCTACAGGACGGGGGAGGGCAAGTCTACAGGACGGGGGAGGGCAAGTCTACAGGACAGGGGAGGGCAAGTCTACAGGACGGGGGAGAACAAGTCTACAGGACGGGGGAGAGCAAGTCTACAGGACGGGGGGGAGCAAGTCTACAGGACGGGGGAGAGCAAGTCTACAGGACGGGGGAGGGCAAGTCTACAGGACGGGGGAGAGCAAGTCTACAGGACGGGGGAGGACAAGTCTACAGGACGGGGGAGAGCAAGTCTACAGGACGGGGGAGGGCAAGTCTACAGGACAGGGGAGGGCAAGTCTACAGGACGGGGGAGAACAAGTCTACAGGACGGGGGAGGACAAGTCTACAGGACGGGGGAGGACAAGTCTACAGGACGGGGGAGGACAAGTCTACAGGACGGGGGGAGAGCAAGTCTACAGGACGGGGGAGGACAAGTCTACAGGACGGGGGGAGGACAAGTCTACAGGACGGGGGAGGACAAGTCCACAGGACGGGGGGAGGACAAGTCTACAGGACGGGGGAGGACAAGTCTACAGGACGGGGGAGGACAAGTCTACAGGACGGGGGAGGACAAGTCTACAGGACGGGGGAGAGCAAGTCTACAGGACATGGGAGAGCAAGTCTACAGGACATGGGAGAGCAAATCTACAGGACGGGGGAGAGCAAGTCTACAGGACATGGGAGAGCAAGTCTACAGGACATGGGAGAGCAAGTCTACAGGACGGGGGAGAGCAAGTCTACAGGACGGGGGAGGACAAGTCTACAGGACGGGGGGAGAGCAAGTCTACAGGACGGGGGAGAGCAAGTCTACAGGACGGGGGAGAGCAAGTCTACAGGACATGGGAGAGCAAGTCTACAGGACATGGGAGAGCAAGTCTACAGGACGGGGGAGAGCAAGTCTACAGGACGGGGGGAGAGCAAGTCTACAGGACGGGGGAGAGCAAGTCTACAGGACGGGGAGAGCAAGTCTACAGGACGGGGGGGAGCAAGTCTACAGGACAGGGGAGGGCAAGTCTACAGGACGGGGGAGAGCAAGTCTACAGGACAGGGAGGACAAGTCTACAGGACAGGGAGGACAAGTCTACAGGAAGGGGGAGAGCGAGTCTACAGGACGGGGGAGGACAAGTCTACAGGACGGGGGAGAGCAAGTCTACAGGACGGGGAAGGTCAAATCTACAGGACGGGGGAGGACAAGTCTACAGGACATGGGAGAGCAAGTCTACAGGACATGGGAGAGCAAGTCTACAGGACGGGGGAGAGCAAGTCTACAGGACGGGGGGAGAGCAAGTCTACAGGACGGGGGAGAGCAAGTCTACAGGACGGGGGAGGGCAAGTCTACAGGACGGGGGAGAGCAAGTCTACAGGACGGGGGAGAGCAAGTCTACAGGACGGAGGGAGAGCAAGTCTACAGGATGGGGGAGAGCAAGTCTACAGGACGGGGGGGGGGGGGCAAGTCTACAGGACACAGGGGAGAGCAAGTCTACAGGACGGGGGAGGACAAGTCTACAGGACGGGGGGAGAGCAAGTCTACAGGACATGGGAGAGCAAGTCTACAGGACGGGGGAGAGCAAGTCTACAGGACGGGAGAGAGCAAGTCTACAGGACATGGGAGAGCAAGTCTACAGGTCGAGGGAGAGCAAGTCTACAGGACGGGGGAGAGCAAGTCTACAGGACGGGGGAGGACAAGTCTACAGGACGGGGGAGGGCAAGTCTACAGGACGGGGAGGGCAAGTCTACAGGACGTGGGAGAGCAAGTCTACAGGACAGGGAGGACAAGTCTACAGGACGGGAGAGAACAAGTCTACAGGACGGGGGAGGACAAGTCTACAGGACAGGGAAGGGCAAGTCTACAGGACGGGGGGAGGACAAGTCTACAGGACGGGGGGAGGGCAAGTCTACAGGACGGGGGAGAGCAAGTCTACAGGACGGGGGAGGACAAGTCTACAGGACGGGGGAGAGCAAGTCTACAGGACGGGGCAGGACAAGTCTACAGGACGTGGGAGGACAAGTCTACAGGACGGGGGAGAGCAAGTCTACAGGACAGGGGAGGACAAGTCTACAGGACGGGAGAGAACAAGTCTACAGAACGGGGGAGGACAAGTCCACAGGACGGGGGAGAGCAAGTCTACAGGACGGGAGAGAGCAAGTCTACAGGACGGGGGAGGGCAAGTCTACAAGACGGGGGAGAGCAAGTCTACAGGACGGGGGAGAGCAAGTCTACAGGACGGGGGAGGGCAAGTCTACAGGACGGGGGAGAGCAAGTCTACAGGACGGAGGAGGGCAAGTCTACAGGACGGGGGAGAGCAAGTCTACAGGACGGGGGAGAGCAAGTCTACAGGACGGGGGAGGACAAGTCTACAGGACGGGGGAGGGCAAGTCTACAGGACGGGGGAGGACAAGTCTACAGGACGGGGGAGGACAAGTCTACAGGACGGGGGAGGGCAAGTCTACAGGACGGGGGAGAGCAAGTCTACAGGAAGGGGGAGGACAAGTCTACAGGACGGGGGAGAGCAAGTCTACAGGACGGGGGAGGGCAAGTCTACAGGACGGGGGAGAGCAAGTCTACAGGACGGGGGAGGGCAAGTCTACAGGACGGGGGAGGACAAGTCTACAGGACGGGGGAGTGCAAGTCTACAGGACGGGGGAGGACAAGTCTACAGGACAAGGGAGAGCAAGTCTACAGGACGGGGGAGGGCAAGTCTACAGGACGGGGGAGGACAAGTCTACAGGACGGGGGAGAGCAAGTCTACAGGACGGGGGAGAGCAAGTCTAGAGGACGGGGGAGGACAAGTCTACAGGACGGGGCAGAGCAAGTCTACAGGACGGGAAAGATCAAGTCTGTAGGACGGCGGAGTTCAAGTCCACCCAGCAAGCATTCTGATAAATTGTAAGTTTGTGTTAAGAATTTTCTGGGATAGTACAGTCATTTGCAGGATTTTTTCACCATGGTCAATCTTTTTTATGGTCAAACGATGGTAAAGTAGGGACTGGGCGAATATCCAGTGGGAGTGCATTCCAATTGTAGAGTGTTGTATGAAAGAGTGAACTCTCATTTAATCCAGTCTGGGTTGAAACTATTCTGTTACTAAGAGCCACAATAGACTGGAGTAGATCTACAAGAGATAAAGGGGCTTTGAAACACATGATCTTATAGAACAACTTTAACTAGTGGATTTTTCACATGTCATAAATGAGTACCATTCAACCGTTCAAGATGTGCACAGAGTTGAACATGTTGTGTACTGTTGGAAGCCTGAAAATGTTTCTTATTTTAGTGCTCTTATTTCTGTATCATTACCTGCAGTAACCCCATTTCCTTTCCGACACAACTCCAAAAATAATACTTTCATCCGTGCATTGTCTCTATATTAAAACTCGCTGTGGTCCATTTTGAAGGAGTTTTGAAAATAACCTCGAAGGATACATCTGCCGGGAATTGGTAGGGGGAACGATTTTTCCTTTCAGGAAACCGACTTTTATATAGCTGGAAAAGGGAAGCATTTGCGGTGTTTTCTTTTTCAATATACAGCAGCTGACTTATTTCACTGCAGGTTTTGATTCATGAACTTTCCTTTGACTAACTGACACGGTTTAGGAGTGCAGACTACCAAATTTGACACTGACCCTGGCAAAATAATCGTCATAATCATAATCGGCAAAATACGAAACGATCATGTTAAATATCAAACGAATATGACTAGAATGAAAAGCATACAAAACAATTGAGTTGTTCTCTAAATATGCTTTCTGATCTAAGCATTCCTGTATTGTTATTCCTATATTTTACAACAAAAGCCTCGACAGAAAAGCCAGCTATTGATGTAAAACTATTGTGATAAATATCGTTCTATGGCCGATATTAGGCCGAAATGTCTGCGATCGCTGTGCAAATCACAAGGCCGGCAGTTCAGTTCAATAATTTATTTGGGCGACAATGTCCAATGATTCAGACAGTCACATCAAGGCCGCAAATACACCTACGTCCGGTGATTCCCTGTCGATAAGATAGCCGAAAACTATGGTCCTTCTTTATCACAATTCACGTATAAATAGTCCACAATTATCCCAGGTATTCCATACGAGCACGGCCAAACTTCTTAACAATACTTCCACACGTCTGTGCTCGTGGCGGCCATTTACTCAACTCTCAGCAAAACTGTGCGGCCGGCAACATGTGGTGTAGACTTTCCCGCCAAATGCATGCGGTGTTGTGATTGGTCATGTATGTGCTGATGTGTGCTGATCTCACCGGGAAAGTGGGTTTCCCCGGCGCGTGAACGAGACTTGTTATGCTTATATCTGTGCACGTGATGTGAGCGGTGGGTGTGTCATGTTCTATGTTTAGAAGTAGGTGCTGGTGAAGGTCAAGGCCGAAACTAACTGGGTCGATGTACCGAGTGAATGGGGCCGCAAGTGCATGTGGATTGACCTGTGTATGTAACCATGACTACATGGAGTTTATGCTTGTGATCGTATAGTCTGTACCTGTCCTGTATGTAAGTCATGTAGAATGAATGTTTGTTGTGAAATATGTATGCGCGGGAGGGACGGGGGTTACAGTCGCTAAAATTACTACATTACACCCCTTCATTAATTCTACGCCCTCGGAATTACCCTACCCGGACCCTACCGTCGCCAAAAACTAACAATAAAAAGCTAAAAAGTCCTAAAAGGTCAAACCCCAACACTCACACACACACGCCGCGCGACAATGGTAAAACACTTCATACAATAAAAATTCTAACCGTCAAAATAAACGTCATCAGTCAGTCCGTCAATAGTCGCTACGATGATACATTTACACATACATGCACAACAACGAATGATAAGATATGAATGGAATGTATGAACAAAACTCCTCGACGTTTCAGAGTGAAACGGAAACTAATTTAGAGTCTATAAAACTGAAAAAGAAATGTTTGGATTAACCTTAACTAAATTACATGAATAAAATACCGTGACTAGGATAACTATTTACAAATTTTGGCCGACATAACAATAAGCCGACATAACCAGGATGATCATCGTGACCAGGATTTCTCCGAGTCACTTTCTGTCATCAGGCCGACACAATGAAAGGCCGATACATCACTAGTCCTGCGTGACCAGGATTTTCAGAGGCCGACACAATCGAGGCCGGCAATTGTCCGTTTGTCACCACTGGGCCGAAACGTTCACTCCTTCTGGCCTCGCTTGCCAGCAGGAGGTGGTGGTGGTGCCGGCGACGCCTGCCGCATCAGTTGTTGTTGCTCGTCCGGCGGCAGGCAGGGCAGAATAGATACTATGGTGGCGAGCAGATCGCCCGGAATGGTTGTACCTGGGTCGCTCTGCGTCGCGGCCGTCACTGTGGGTGCCGAAAGCGGGGCCGACTGTTCCAACTGTGCCACTCGAGCACGTAGCTGCTCGGTTTCCTGCCGCAACTCCTCGTTTTCGTCCTCTAGACGATGTAGCCGCCGACGTAGGTGGTCCGTCTCCTCCTCGAGCCGGTCAGGGAAGGTCGGGAGATGCCGTTCGTGGAGGGCTCCCATCCCGAATCCCACGGAGAGGCCGTTAAATTCAGCTTGCCGTATGTGCTGATCCATGGCCTCCAAGTAGTACCGGCGGATCTCCCGGAAATGCTGGTTCGCCATATCATCGGCGCGGGCCAAGAACAAGGTGGGAAGATGCTCGCTCTTCCGGGCCGGCAAAATCAGCGGATCTGCGTTGTGGGCCGCCTGGTTGATGTGTGACGCCCAATGCTCCTCGTGAAGACGGGTGTTGTTGGGGAGCTGGTTGGCCTCCCGACTCCGTAGCGGGTTTTCCAAATCCGGGTTTTGCCCTGGCAGGGCCTGTAGGCCGGGAATTCTTCTGGTCGACAAGCGCGTCCCGTGTTGCCGAATGAACTGGACATCAGCCGAAAATTCCCCTGAGCCGTGGAACGGGAGTCGTTCGTCCAGATCCCGATGGAGAGGCTCCAACGACTCAGGCTCCTCATATTGTAGCCGAGGCCGATCAGCGGTCGAATCTTTAGTGACGACCGTTTGTACTACCTCCATACTGTCGTCCAGATAGGGAGGCGCATCCGTCTGGAGGACCATCTGCCTTGAAGGTTGAGGTGAATCCTCCCGGTCGCTAGCCGAAACTGAGGCCGAACATTGGGGGGCCTCCTCCTCAGCCAACTGTAGAGGCGGGGGAGAGTCCCGCGGCGGGGCCGCCACTTCTTTCTTGTCGCTCTCCTGTCTGGCCGAAGGCTGTGCCGTCAAAGGAGGAAACTCCTCCGGTGGGGGAACTAATCCCTCCCTCACCCGATAATCGGTGACATTCGTCGCCGTAGGCCGCTCCACCACGATCTTTCGCGGGATGATATCTGAAGGCCGGCCGCTCACCTGTGTCGTCACGGGGGTTGACGAGTTCGATGGAACTGCGATTCCGGGGCTGGCCGTCTTGAGGGCGCCAGTCTGATATGCAATAGGCCGAGTGAAAAAGATGGTGCTGGGCCGACGTACACTCACCCAGCAATTCATCGCCAGGATGTCATTGGTCATTCTGGCCAGCCGATCCTCCTCCGCTCGGGTTGAAGGCCGAATATACTCAATTCGTCGGAGCACCTGCCGAACCTCCGGGGCCGAATTTGGCGGGTACTGGTCGAAAAGCTCCGGAGCCATGTGCCAGATGCCGAAAGTAAGCACTCGGTCGACATCTCGCTGAAATATCGGGATGTCAGCCGGAACACGAGGCGGCCGATAATTGGGGTTGGGCTGTATGTCCACACGACAGCGTAGCGCGAATCGTTGTAACATAGAGCCGGAAGCATTCAGCCGTCCATTCTCAAAAAGCGGAAGGATGCCGACATGGGTTTGAGTCGCCTCGCTCAAATGCCGTACCATATCCTCTGATGTGAGGGTGAAGTAGTGGTCCTTGGCCGGGCAAACAAAATACCGCAACAGCGGAAAGTGGTAGGCCAGGACGTGGCCGTCTAAGTCCGAAGCCGAATGGAAGGGGCCGCGGCACGGAACCGTGGGCCATGCCCTCCTCTCCTCATCGTCCTCCTCACCGATGCAGAAGGGACACAAATACTGGCCGTCTTCCCTCTGTAGTGGTGCCAGGGTCGCTAGATTTCCTTCCGTGAGCCGAGAAGGTGCGCTGAAATTATGCTCGTGAGCATAGCCGTCATGCCGATTCCGGAGCCGAAACGGGACTTCACTCCAACGAATTGGCTGAGTGCCGTATGGTGTGACGGGGGCCGGAACAAGAGCCATGAGCTCCTCTATTTGTCGTCGATAGGCCGAAGCGCGTGTCACAGGGCCGGAACTAACGCATCGCGAACTCCTCGCTGACGAGTGCGGACTCCTGCCGGACGATGAGCTCACGGACGATGCCGAAGAATGTGCTGGTGACGTGATAGCACGGGGCCGAACTACGGGTGTTGACGGGGCCGATGATGCCGGAGCAGGCTCAATTGGCGCCATCACCAATGGAGCGGGAGTTGAACTAGCCGGAACGGCGGCTCCAGCCGCACGCTGTGCCTCCAAGGCACGCCGAACAATTTCTCCACCTTCTTCCAGCTGCCGAAAACGTTCCGAGTCCTCCTCTAGAGTCGGGCTCGGAGTATGCCGAGTGCCGCGTTGTGCCAACTTAGCCATGATTTGATATCGTGGCTGTTTGTCGGGGCCGGATGCTGTGTTTGTTGATTCCGAACTTGGTTCGGGGCCGACTGCGGACAATTCATCGTCCGTCAAAATGATGGGGTTATCCATCTCATCCCCTCGGTCGACAATCTCTACCGTCAGATTATCTCCATCAAGCGTGATGGAGCGAGGCCGATTCTCGTTAGGGCCGTCACTGTCTTTTCCTCCGCCCGGCTTATCCGCCATGGCGAAGGCCGCACACACGAATGTCACTCAGGGATAAATCAGCCGACTATAACTGTATCCACTACAATCCGACAAATGTTCACAGCTTTCTCGTTATTTTAATGTTACTAATTGCCGTCTCAGTGTTCCGCAAATGTTCCAAATTTTCACACAAGTTTCTCCGTCGTACTTATGCTCCTTCCATCTCGAAATCTCAGGCGCAAGTGACCTGATTACCGCTAATCACTTCAGCCGTACACAAAGATGCTGACAGCATCCCAATTCCACGAATCAGGCCGGGGGGCGCTCTCTGCCGATATACAAAAACGTCTTTACGCTGTATCCCATTGTTCCAAGTGTATCTGCAACAAGGCGGGCCGTCGTCAGGGAAACGCTGGTCGATCTCTCTCTGACCTATCCGGGTCAGTCCATTACGACAGTAGGGGGGTCCTCACACTGTCCATTTTTCCGAATGTCCATCTGCCGTCCCCTGGATTACACGTTCCTATACATTGTCATTTTGTACTAGTCGACTGTTCAAATTACTGGGCTCTTTTTGCCCGACGACTCACTATTGTCTTTATCAGGGGAGATTTCATGTGGGTGCTGTAAACAGCTTAAATGTTTATCTGCGCTCGTGCGAACCTTGTGAACTGATTCTTTGATCGTTCCTTTTCTCTCAGAGTTAGCGCACAATAAACCAACGGCCGAATTGCTGTTTCACAGACGACACACAGTTATTAAAGGCTGAGACATTAATGTCAATCACTCACAGGGGCGGACTTCGTTCCATTCATTTTCAGCCAGTTCACAAGACAACGGGGCCGCTAATATTGTCGGGGTCGAAATTGCAATGATCAGGGTCGGTCACACCGTGGCGCTTTGAATATTTTTGGGTGATGAATTTGATGACAGGCCGCATCTTGGTATGATAGCTATTTAGTGACTGGTTCCCGTACCACTGGGCCGTTCCTCCGAATACTACATGGAGTGGGTAGAGGCTCGGTCGACGCATACCCCGGAACGAATCACACTACCACCTCTTCGACAACTAAGTGGCCTTACTCACGGCGTGACATGAATTATTATCCTCTTCGGCTGGCACATGGATAGAATCTGACATGATAATCTTAGTTAGTGCGTAACACACGCGGAACAATAGCATACATTATACGGGGTCGAAACACATATCATAATGCAATCAATTTTTCACCAGCATCGTAATTATGAAATCATATCAAGTGTATATATGTCGAATTCGCCTCACTGACATCTTGTACATATTAAATGCATATATATTGTTATTGTAATATATTATATTATTATGGGAAAGACATGATATCATAGTCCATTAGACATGCATAATTCATCATCAATAGCATCAATCAGATAACAAGGCCGGGGTTATCTGTAGCGGGCCGGTCTGCGTGCATTGCGTTTGGGTCGACTTGGTCGTGCAGGCGGGGGCGTAGCCTCGCTTGTCTCGGGGTCGGATGATATCACAGGCTTTTGCCTGCGTGTCTTGCGTGCCGGTTTTGGTGTGTCGGAACTTGATCCGCGTGATCTTTTCCGTTGCCGATGACGACTTGAGCCGGATGAAGTGGGAGATCGCGATTTACGATCTTGGGCCGCTGACGAGTCAGACTCAGCTGTTTGATCTGTATCTGTATGCCGATCTTGCACTGTGACCTCCCAGGGGTAGTAGAACTCCTTGAGGAGTCCCAGGGGGTCGGCCGATTGCTCTGAGCCGGATTTGCTTGACGACGTCGAAGGTCGTACAGGGTCGGAATAGATGTGAGCCGCTTGGTTGTCACCTTCGTACGGTTTGAGTACGTCCAGATGAACAACACGAGTGTTCCGAGGGTTGGAAACCAAGGCGATCCGGTAATCTACCTCGGTCACACGGTCGACGATCCTCCAGGGACCAGTCCAAGGCCGAGCGAACTTATTATTCTGCGTGAGGGGCAGATAATAATATCGGACCAGTTCTCCTGGTTGGAACTGGGGTCGAGGCTTGGCGTGGGCGTCATAACCCATCTTCTGCCGAATTGCCGCTTTCTCAAGATGGTCCTGAGCGAATCCGTGGGCCGTCCTGATCGCTTGCCGCAAGTACTCCACATACTCTGGGCCGCACGGGGGTAGAGGCTCAGGGTCGTAGGTCGGAAACATGAGGTCGACTGGCAAGTTACACTCGTGTCCATACACCATCAGATGCGGGGTGCATCCCGTGGACGAGTGTACTGAGGTTCGATAGGCCATTAACACATATGGCAGGTGCACGTCCCAGTCGTTCGCACGATCGCTGACGAATGCACTCAGCATGTTGAGCAATGTCCTGTTGAATCGCTCAACCTGGCCGTCGCTCTGAGGTCGATATGGGGCCGTGCGGATCTTCTTAGCGCCCAGAAGACGCACGACATGCCGAAATAGAGCCGACTCGAACTCGGTGCCCTGGTCGCTATGGATTGCCTTGGGGACGCCATGATAAACTATCCATCTGTTTACCAGGATGTCGGCAACATTTTTGGCGGTATGTCGCCGAAGCGGGAAGGCGTCCGTATATTTCGTGAAATAGTCCGACACAACAAGGATATACCGATGGCCTCTTCCCGTGACTTTGTGGGTGTCGAGAATGTCCATCGCGATCCGGTCGAAAGGCGCTCCTGTCGGCAACTGTGTCAGAGGCGATCGTTTTGGGACCGGTTTTCCTTTGCGGGTGACACATTGCGAGCAGCGGGCACACCAGCGGGCGACATCCAGTGCCAGGCCGGGCCAGTAGAATCGGCGCCTGACTCTCTCGATGGTTCGCTGAATGCCGAGATGTCCGACAATCTTCAGGTCGTGAAGTTGGTGCAAAACCTGCTTTCTGAGTGCTACGGGGAGCACGGTTTGCACCACAGGCCGTCCAGCGGGGTCGGGTTTTACGTGCCGAACTAGTACCCCGTCTTGTAGCGCCAGGAGGCCCCATCTGGAAACAAGTGTTTTTACCTCCTCCCCATGGCGCGCTACCTCCTTAGAGTCTGGTTTAGTGCCGATCAACATCCACTGTCGCACTTTTCCGACGCTCGGGTCGGCTTGCTGTGCCGCGACAATGTCCTGAGCCGAATAGTCCGAAAGCCACTTTTGCCCATCAAGTGTGGCGTCCAAAGCATGGACTCGAACAACTTGGCGTGCCGAAACTAGTTGGGGCAAGACCGGTGATGTTATGGAATCACTGTTCAGGAGGTCTGCCCTTGTCTTAGCCGAAACAACAGTGATCCGACGAACTGGAAGTTCTCCGGAACTTGTCTCTGGGTCGGTCGGAGGTGTGTCGAGTCGTCCGGGACAGTCTTGGTGTTTGCAACTGTGACAGCGTGACAAGCCGTCTGCGTTGCCGTGAAGTTTACCGGGCCGATGCTCTATCTTGAAGTCGTACTGCTGCAACTTAGCGAGCCACCTGGCGAGCATGCCGTCCGCGTCGCTGTAGTTCTTGAGCCACCTCAAGGAGCTGTGGTCGGTCCGGAGGAGGAACTTCCTACCCCAAAGATAATGCCGATAATGTTGAACCATTTCTACCACTGCCAGCAGTTCTCGGTACGTGGTACAATAGTTCCGTTGGGTCCGGGATAGGGTTTTGCTGGCAAACCCGATGGGGATTTCTTTCCCGTTGACCCTCTGTGAGAGTGCGCCTCCCACAGCGTAGCCGCTAGCGTCCGTGTCGAGGATGAAGTAATCATCCGGACTCTGGGTCGGATGCGCGAGCTTAGGCGCCTGGATGAGAGCGTCGCGGAGCCGCCGAAAAGCGCGTCGCTGAGCCGGTCCCCAAGTGAAATGACATTCACCTCGGGTGAGTGCTACGAGAGGTTCGGCGATCTCAGCATAGTCCTTGATGAATCGCCTGTGGTAATTGGCGAAACCAAGGAAAGATCTGACATCGGAGATCTCGCACGGGGTCGGCCATTCTCTGAT